>PVLD010002820.1:0-156169 GCA_004027595.1 Dinomys branickii
CTCCCACGGCGCCTGGACCGAGCCAAGCTTCCTTCCCGCGCGGATCGTCCCTGGCTCCCAGCGACTGGGGCTTTCCCACGTCTCGCCCCGGCAGGCTGGTCCGCCCTACCACATCTCCCCCGGCATCTCAGAGAAATACGCCCAGTCTAAACTTCCCAGCCGAGGTCCCGGCATTCACGCTTGCCAAGTCTGTCTCGAGCTGGTGGTGTTTATTAAGGAGGTTCGCTCCCTTGCTGCTCACCTGGTCGCCATCTTCCCCGGAACCTTCACATTTAGTTTTAAACTCATGAGTCGATTAGTGCAGTGCTCATTCTAACCTCCCCCCAAACCACCTTATGAGTACATGAGGCTTTATATCTAGATATAAATCGTAACAGTTGGATCTTATATTTTATCTACTTTGTGGTTGCTTTTTGATTACACTTTAATTCATTACATTTCATGTTATAATTCATATATTTTAATGTCTCCCATTTAAATTGTTTGTAAAATGTCTCATTTTTCTTTAATTTCTCTCCCTATTTCGTCTCTACTATTTCTTTTGTGTTAGGTAAATATTTAGTAACATTTTACATTACTAATTTTGTCAGTCTATCTTATGATATTTTCTATTGGTTTCTCTAGAGTTTACTATATATGTTTTAACTTTTCAAAATTAAGTCCAGACTCACACTGCTATGCATTTAGTTATGTCCCCTGTAAATCATATATTGAAGCCTAACTCCATTGTAGCTATATTTGAAAACAGGGCCTATAAGGAGGTAGTTGTGGTTAAAAGAGGTCCTACGGGTGAGATTTTAATTCAAAATGACTTGAGTTCTTCCAAGAAAATGAAATAGCATCAAGCATGCATAATCCATAGAGTAAAAATACATTGTGTTTCAAAAAATATGAAAATGTAGGCATTTAGAAGAATATGTTTCTTAAACTGAGAATCAAACTCAGGACCTCATACTTGCCAGGCAGGCACTGTGCCCTGAAGAAAGAAATCTTAAGCTAAATCATCCACTGGTGTCTTGGTCATAAACTTATAGACTCAATAATTGTGGCAAATACATTTTTATTATTAAGCAACTCCTTGTGTAGTATATTGTTGTGGAAACTCCAGAAAAATAAAATCTGAATTATAGTGAGATGTAAATATCATTCCTATATAGCTATTTTTTACATTATTATTGATTTATACATACATATATATCACAAATTCAGCAATATATTGGTATATTATTACTTACAGCACTTGGATAAACAGAAAATATACTGCACATATTTATGTTACATTAATATTTTATTCTATTGTTGATCCTCTGTTTTGTTTTTGTGGATTCAAATTGCCACTGGTTTCATTTTCTTAGTCTAGGAAAACTTTTTCCTCACCAATTTCCTTTGCACTGTTTTTGTTACATATTTTAAATATGAATATTTTGTGGGTTTAGTAGCATAATTATAAGCATTGGTTAACAATTTCATTTTTCAGTAGGTAGAATAGATAGGAGAAGACAAGAATTTACAATGCCTTTAGAACAGCATAATTACTTTCAGTGGAGTTCTTTTTTTTCATGGGTTTGATTATTGTTTATAGACATTCATTTTAGTCTGAATATTACTTTTCTGTGTCTTTTAAATTATGTCTACTGGCAATTCAATTTCTGTTTGTGTTAATTGGTGAATGTATATTTTGCTTTTATTTCAAAACTATATTTTGCTGGACATAGGATTCTTAGGTGACAATTATTTTTTATCTTCCAAAATCTGAATGTGTCATGTTATAACCACTTTGCTTTTATTCTCATGAGTAGACAGCTTTCAATTCAAGTAGGGTTCTTTTGAGTATCATTACTGATTTTTCTCTTTTACTGTCAACTTGAGCATTTTTTTTTAACTGGAGCATTCCACTCATAGAAATTTTCACTATAAGTCAACTAGATTTAATACCTTTCTGTTTGTTCTACTTGTACTTTATCGTGATATTTTCCATTGCATAAAGTTATCAGACATTATGCTTACTTTCCTTTTCTAGCATTGTTCTTATGAATACATTAATAATATTACACATGTCTCAGAAAATCTATTCTTTTTCCTTCATTTTTTCCCCCTCTATTGTTTGTTTGTTTTTGTTGTGTTTTGAGACAGGGTCTTTCTATGCAGTTCAGGGTGGCCTTGAGATCACTTTGTCGCCCAGGCTGGCCTCACACTTGCAATGATCCTCCAGCCTCAGCCTCTTGAGTCCTGGGACTACAGGTGTGTGCCACTGTGCCTGGCTTATTTTGGGGTTTTTTGTTTGTTTGTTTTTGTTTTGTCCTCTCTGTTGTTTAGATTTCATGCAGTGTTAGTGATTTTTCTTCAAGTTCGCCAATATTGTCTATTGCTAGTTAGAATTCATTGCTGAAATTTTTCATGATTTTTTCACTTTATCATCTTATATATTACATATAATAATTTTTTACAGAATGTTTATGTGACTTTACATAACAGCTTCTGCATCATCAATATTATCCTTTATGCTTTTTCAAGAATGGTGTATTTTACTTGTTTGAACATATTTACAAATATAACGACCAGTTTGAGGTATTTATGACATCTTTGTCCTACTATATGCAGTTTCTACTGCTTGATGTTTCTTTCTGTGTAGGTCACACTTTATTCCTTATTTGATTTGTATTTTCCCCTCAAAACCAGACATTTGGGGTTACATATATTAATGCAAATTGGAGTCTGACTTCTGTAGGGTTTTTCTGGTAGTAGAGTCATCTGAATTTTTCTCAGTTGAAAGACTTGGTTGGACTCTTCAGTGAAGTCTCCTTCTCCCCATACACAGGCTCCAGGACTGTGTCTCGGAACACTCACCCTTGAACAGTATAAAAATCTTCTGGGATGACAGTGGTTTTTTTCTTGACTGTTCCAAAATCTCTTGTTTATCTCACTTTTGAAGTGTTCTCTCTTTTAAGTTGTTTCAATGTTGCTAGATAATTATTTCTTTATGTAATTTATTTTTACACTTCCTTGGATTATAAATGCTCTGTGTTCTATTTAAATGCAATCCCCTTTATAAAAGATGTTTGAACTCAGATTTTGATTTTTGTTTTGACTTCATGAAAGCTCTTCTTAAATGCCCCTTTCTCTGCAGTAAATTAACTGCCTTAAATATTAGTGCATTTTCTCCTGCTGCTACTAGCATCATTTTAATTTCTTACATTAACATGGCCGTTGTTTTGAACTTTCCCAAGCTTACTCCACATACAGTTGATTCCTGTAGGAGAATTTGCAGCTGTCGGTGTCCTGCCTTCTGAACTAGTCAAAACATCTGATTTCCTTTTCTGGACCAGTGGACAGAGACAATGACCCTCTGTTCTCAGAATGACACATCTTATTTACTCCTAAAGCCCTGAACAGGAGCAATTGCCTTGGTTCTTAACTCTCTGAGCATGAATCTTATATTTCATATGCGCCTCATGCTGAGGAAAATTACCACTTTGGTGTGCTTAGCCTATGGTATCTGAAGTAAACTTTGTCCTAACAGGCAATGGCTGGAGGAAGGAAATTGGACATCATACTTCAATGCATCTGAAATGTACCCTCTGCAAAAAAGATGCAGGAGCGGGTGAGAAAAGCTGACTTCCTGTTTGTCTGTGGAAATCAGGAACTGTGGTAAATAAGAGCCCTGTCTTCTTTTAGGGAGCAGGTCATGGAACAGATAATACTGGCTTTAGCGTCTTTAGTGGACAGGGCTGGTTATTTTGAGTACATTTTTCTTCACTTCCTTTACATCCTTAGGAAAAATTCCAGAGACTTTAAATCGTGGGTTTTTAAAAATAAGTTTTAACCCACTATATTTGTGTTGGTGGATAGTTAGTCAAAATTCTTGGACTGGTACTCTCTGGGAGGAAGAACCAGAAAAAAGGAAAAAAGTTTTAATTAAAATAATAAGGAATTAGTTTATCTTACTTTTGCTGAAATCTAGTAATAACATTAGCTAAGATAATGCTATTTTCATTTCCTTACTCAGTAACATTCCAAGGATCATAGAACATATACTTTAGGGGGGTAGAAAAATAAACAGTGTATAAGTTGATATTTTACACAGTGTATGTGTAGAAGTTCCTGCCACTCAGTTAAGTCTATTGTTTCAGACTGTGTTATAATTTCCCTTCATGTTATTAAAAATACACATGTGCGCACACACACACACACACACACACACACACACAAACTGACCTCCTGCCCCAACATTTTCTTCACTTCACAACACCCTAATCTTCATTCTCTTCCATAAAACACTTTCTAATTTCTAATTTCTTATACTGAAAGAGACACAGCAATCTCTAGCACATACGCAGTTGCATGACTAGCCGAAATGCAAAAACAAATCATTGTGTATGGTTTATTTGCAGTGTGGAATTTTTGACACATACGCATACAGCATCATGCATAAAACATGTCTTGATGTGAGGGACAATGACTGGATCTCCGACGCACGTGACAGGGCCTCTAGCTGATGAACACTCCAAGGGAACTGTAGCTACAAGTAAAGGAGACTCTAGTAATCACTTTTTTCCTGGGAGAGTCCGTGATTTGTGGAAATACTCAAATACCTTAATTAGTAAAGAATAGCTGAAGAGATGTACGCATTCTGAGATACTGCTGCCGCCTGGTATCTGTACAGAAAGACTTGCTGGATGTTCTTCCTTCATAAAAGCTACAGCCAGAGACAGTCTTCATGAGCCTCCCAAGACAGGTGTTCACATCCATAACATTTGCATAGCAAAACTGAGGTAAATACTGGTAACGTTAGAAGGGAATGAACAAAACTTTCAGGACCTGAGTTGAGGGAAGGAGAAAGAGAGGTGCGTGGAGGGGTACAAACACTGAGCTGCAATGTCCGAGTGGGTGATGAACACAGGCGCCAAATAAAAAAGGTTGAAACGTATATCTTTAGGGGTTTATGTTAAAATCAGAAATGTGTCAATTATCTTCAGGTGTGTGAATGCATTTAATACAATTCTATTCAAGCTTCTCTTTCTCTGAAATGACTTATTTACAGGTTTGGAAAGAAAGCTACAAGTCTACCTCACAGCAACTGTTACATAAATTAAAACAGCAAAGGATAAAATAACAATACTAAAGAACCAACTTACAATCATATTGATGTCTGATGTCCATAAAATATATGGCACTGAGAACTATCGTCATGAAGCACATTTGCAAATACAATTTCATAAAATACAATGTTAATTGACTAAAAGTATTTCTCTTACATTAAAAACTTAAAATATCATAAATGAAATGAAAGCATTAACAATGGCCTGAAAAATTAATGGAATTATGCATCTCCTAACCAAACAAGTCACCAATATGAAGGCAACATTTCACAATAGTGAAAAGGGTGCCAGAATTAATAATGAGAGGAAATGCTGCCACAATTCTTTTGTTCAGTGGCTTTAACATAAGGCAGGTAAGGAAAGGATAGGCTGCCCAGGACTGGCATCCTTAATTTCTGGCTTTCAAGGCTGATTGTTTTCCAGCTAGGTCTTATTTTTAGTGAAACATGATATCTATATAAACATATTCTAAGAAGGAATATATGAGTAAACTATTTACAATATCAATTAGTAAAATTAAACTATGCATATACCTCCAACACTATGAGTAAAAAGGAACAAAGTCAAAATTTCAATTTTACCAATGTGGAAGAATATTAAAATTAGGCAAAAATTTAAACTGTGAAATAATATAAGTCACACAGTGAAATGAATAAAGATTTTTTAAAAAAGAAACATTTGCTTGAAAACTGCATTTGTGTTCAACATATATTTTGTCATGAATCTGTAATGCTTTAATTAGACTTACCAGAATATTTTATGATACTGAAGACTGTCAGTTATGCCAAAACTATCATCTAGAGGAAGCTCATTCAATGTCTGTATTTATTGGCAAGAAACAATGAGTGTTCTGAGCTTTTACTTAAGAATTTGAAGAAGATACTATGTGTACAAAGTTATTTATATACAATTTAAAATTCTTCTCTTAAAGCCCTATTAATGAGTATTTTAGCAATCAAGTAGAAGTATTTTATGTATATAATTGTAATATAAACAGTATACTAGGAATACATTACAGATACGAGCTTTAAAACAAATAATGTAAAAATAATGGGCTTGTGTTGCTAGATGGGAAACCCCTCTTTACCATAACCATGTACTACTGAAAGTATGGGTTTATGTATGCGTGGGTGTCTGTATGCTTGGATAGTTAGGAGGACGTCTACTAAATTGTATTACTAGCTCTCCACCAAGAAAACTCAAGTGAAGTTTATTGCTAGTAGTATCATAATCACTTTATGAATTTAATTTTTCATCCTGGCATAAAATATTTTATGACTATATAACTGAATAGGAGCCAAAGAGATTGAAGTCAATGAAGACAATGATCAAATGCCATAGAGGCTCTCAGCATGCCTGTAGAAGGTGTATAGCACACACATGATAGTTCATACCATTACAGAGGAGAAACTACATTTGCAGAAGGAAAATGACTATGTAATATAATGTTATGTGACAAATGGACTTTATTTTACTATGAGGAGGTAGTGAAGACAGGTGACTTTGCCTAAGAACTTCCACTAGTTTATACTTGTTATTAAGTAGACCCTTTGCCTAGTAAGTTGACTGAGTCCAGATATAATGAATATTTACACAGTCCCACTGAATTGTAAAATACTAAAGTCCTCAGTAACCACCAATTAAAACTCTGTAGTCTTTTTAAAATAATGTAAACTTCAAATATAAAATGATCTTCAATGGAACTAAATTTGATAATGCAAAATGAAAGGAAAGCAATATTATTTTCAGTTGTCAACTTTGTGGATGATTGAAGCCTGAATACCCTAGCACTGGTAGCTAAGAATTCATAGGGAGTTTCTAAGCACAGATCATTCTTTAAACACTGCATGGATTCATTCTTAACAAGTCAAAGAGTGAAGTGCTATATTTCTCTTTATCAGGAAACTGAAGATGAGTAGTGACAGAAAAGTTAAGTAATTTATTCATAATTCCACAAATAGCAAATCATACAAAGACCTGAACCCATGTTATTTGATTCCAGAGCCCCTGATTCTAAAAGCATGACTTGGCAGTAAGATGAAATGTATTATCTTATAAGATCATAAGATATAAGATTAAATTAAGATTGTAATAACATGGCCAATTTAAACAGGGAGAACACATTTGTTTTTACAATTCTTAATGGTAAAATTGGAACAGGTTAAAAAAATCTCCTCATATAAAATATCAAAATAGTCCAAGACAGTTACTTTTTTGTCCTATCAAAAAAATTTATACCATATCATTATATCTTTTGTTTTTTCTCCTTCTTAATAGAAATGAAATAAATTTTAAGTTCTACTTTACAGTTAAAAGCCAGTGTCAACACTGTTTTGAAATTATTTTATCTGATAAATTCCAGGACTCCTACTAAAATATAAAGTAAAAGTATCCTCTTAAAACCATTCTATCAGGTGGAACTTTTAGCAGAGCACTACTGACTGGGTGCAAAGACTGCGTCTCTCAAAGTTGAGTCGCTCTCTCTCTCTCCTTCTCTCTCTCTCTCTCTTAGGTTCACAATAAGTTCAGATAAATGAATGCCTGTCATTGAAAGAGCATCCCAGCGTCAGACTGGTGTTTTGGGGACTGGACAGGGGATCAAGCTGAGCTACAGAGCGGGAGCCCTGCCAAACGAATGACATTTCCTGAGAACTTAGGCAGAATGTTAAGAAGTTTCCTTGTCCTTCCTAAGCACTCTGGTTAAAGGGCATTTAAAAAGAAGAAGGCACTGTCAACCGACGGGATAGAGCGCAAAGCGAACAAACCCTTAAACGTAACTGACAGGGAAACAAGCTACACGAGCAGAAGCAGTGCACTCCTATGTTATGTTTATGTACCTATCTTTTAAAAAATTCGTTATTTTTTACTTGAAAGGAATTTAAATATCATATATACACATATATGAAATTCACATTTCAGAAAAGCAAAACAAAAATACTTTCACAGCACAGGACTTGACTGGATTTTGTCTTATTCTCACTAGAAATATATAGAAATGCAGGGGGAACTCCAACAATTTTAATTTTAAATATGAGTCAATCTCACAAGAAAATCTTGAAAAAGAATAAGAAACGCATGTGAATGTAATGTACTAGCACTGGGATGAGTGAGCTGGACACAGAAGTTTCACAATGGCTTGTGCTATAAAGTTATTTCATGCACAAGGAAGACTCTTTTTTTTTTTTTTTTTTTTCCCCGGGACCGGGGATCGAACTCAGGGCCCTAGTGCTCAGCGGCAAGCACTTAGCCCACTGAGCTGTACCTCCAGCCCAGGACTCTTAATAAAGCTGGAACCTAGAAGGAAAAGATTTACTATCCATGTCACAAAGATGGAAAAGTAAAAGGCAATATTGTATTTGAAGTTATAATTATGTATCATTTTTATGCCAGAGGACAGTTTTCAGTGAAAAATGCATGTTGACTATAACACAAAAAACTTTTTGAAAAGAAAATGAGATGTACATTATTTAAAACAAAGCAATTCTAAGAAGTAAAAAAATGATAAATTATTTTCAAAGCATATTCATTTGACTGATAGTGGAATTCTCAAACATTGCTAGAAATATCTTTGAATTAAAATGTCATACCCATATTAGTGATTATTAAAGAAATAAGGCTAATAGATATTTTCAAATAAAAGGTGTACTTCAGAAATGATTTCTCAAAAAAGAATTACTACATTATATAAATGCAGGGAGAAGTGTGGAAATGAAAGTGGAAAGTTTAGCAAAAGCAAAGCAAAGTATATTTTGGTGAATTCAGGTATTGTTTTACTGCATGAATTTAGATAATATTATTTAAAGTTGAAAAGGTAATAAATGTCAATTTCCAGACCACACAGGCAGGAAGAAGGCATTTCTGTCATTTTTGAAAGTGACATAGAGACATTGATTACATGAAACTGTTGATGTTAAGTATGCATCTTTAACTTTTCAGGGTTTCTCCTTAAAAAATTTGTAAGAATACCTTTCAAAAAGAGAATAATAAATAAATAATCAATAAAATAAAAAACCAATAAAAACAAAAGATAGAAGGGTTGAAAATTAGAAAAAATTCAAGTCAACTACCAACCAAACAAACCAAAAAATCACATAGATAAATCAGCTGTCTCTACACAGTTTTAGCTTATGTTGTTGGAAATCCAATAGTAATCCTAATACCTTTATACATAAATCAACATCAGATATTTGTGAAATTTCAAGATATGACTAAATGTTTAAGAATAGACAGAGTGTTTCTATCTAGAACATACAAAGAATTAAAAAACATGAACCCCAACCCCTCCAAATTCAAAGACCCAATCCAGAAATGGGCATCTGAGATGAATACACCCGTCTCAGATAAGGAAATACAAATGGCAAATAAATATATGAGAAAATGTTCTATATCATTAGTCATTCGAGAAATGCAAATTAAAAAAAATATTGAGATTTCATCTCACCCAAGTAAGATTGGCCAGCATTAACAAATCAACCAATAACAAATGCTGGCGAGGCTGTGGAGAAATAAGAACTCTTCACTGCTCATGGAAATGCAGAGTGGTGAAACCACTGTGGAGATCGGTTTGGAGACTCCTCAGCAAAATAGGTCTAGAGGTCCCATTCAACCCAGCTGTTCCCCTTCTGGGTATTTTCCCAGAAGATCTGAAAACATATCAACATGATATATGTGCACCCATGTTTATAGCAGCTCAATCTGTAATTGCTAAATCGTGGAAGCAACCCAAATGTCTATCCACAGAGCACTGAATAAAAAAAAAAAACTGTGGCATTTTTACAGAATGTAAACTCAGGTATAAAGAAAGACAAACTTGAGGCTTTTATAGGCAAATGGTCACAATTATAGACCATACTAATAAGTGAAATAAATCAGATGTGCATGTGCAAACAACATATTTTATCATTAGTGTACGAACCTGAAAGTGAGAATATAAATTAGGAGGTATGAAAGGAAACTTCTCAAAAGAAAATAGCAACTGGGATGAGTGGAAGGAGAAAAGGAAGAAAGGGATAACCATGTATGTATGTATGTATGTATGTAGATATGTATGTATATGCAGGATGGCTAACATGGTTGCACTATTGTCTCATGTCACTTTATTGTAAGGAACAGTTATGATTAGTTGTTTGATCAGTCTTGTATGTCTATGTGTTTTCCTGAACATACACTTTGAAGTTATCAATATGTAATACAACACCTATTGGTAATTCCCTGTCACCTTATCTGTAATTCAGTTTTGATAGTATTCTTGTGCTACTTTGTGTCTGTTTGCTAATGTTTTCATTCTTTTACTTTTAAAATTAAAAAAGAAAAGAATAGACAGAGTGATACTGAAAAAAGGAGAGATATAAGTAGGGATAGAATTGTCTGTTTTTATATTATTTTCAATAATGTGCATACATGATATTGCAAAGTTTTTCAAAGCAGATATAATTTAATCTGTATATTGGACAATATTAATTCCATTATATTTTCTCTATTATAGAAATATTTATAATTAAAAATTTTTGAAGCAATGAGTTTTTAAAGTATCTAATTTTTGTGGAGCATTACAGTGGTACTTTAATAAAAAAATTAAAACATTTAAATTGTTCAAAATAATCTCATTTCATGTTTAATTTTACACTGTTGTTGCCTAACTTGGCCAGCTAAATTCAGTACCCTAATTTGATAGCACAAGTAAATTCACTCTTTAGGTACTCAATTTAAGTAGACATTGGATAATTATGGTTGGAAAATTCAAGTTGAAGTTTATAAAATGACCATATGCATACATATTTTATATTTTCTTAACTTTTGGAAACTGTTAAAGAAAAAGTAGAACATTATCAAATTAAAGTCAAATGCCATACTCACAAATGAAATGAAAAATATGCTTGGGAGATGAATGTTGAAGTACTGAATATGTCATGGAAAACTTTAAATGAAAATTATGTATCATAGTTGCACTCAAAAGATACATGTGAATTTTTATATATTTTTAATTTATATTTATAGTGCTGTGTCTTTTTGTCTTTCACAGTCAGTCCTACCTCTGTCGAACAATGTAAAATCAGCTCTCTAGTCACTTAAAAGAAAATTCATTCATATAGAGCATGAGTTAATTGTTATTCTATTTGAGATTAATCTTGCCACCACACTGACATATGACATGAGACAGTATGAAACAATCAGTTACTCTGATGGAGCCTTTGCTCTCCTTCCTCTTTCCCTCTTGTTTTTTCAGAAAATTCTTCAGCTCAGAATATGTCCTCAATACTATTATTGTGGATGCTTGGGCTTTTAATTGTTAACTTGACTGGTTTTGGGGACTCCTGGAGAATGACTGGATAACAGGCCCCAGTACTCAATCCACTGGTGTTCCTAACTGTGTGGTTACGAGGTGGGGTTGAGTTGGAGGGGGTTCCTGTGAGGGGCTATGTCTTTTGAAGGTTTATCTTTCACTGGAACTTTCCCTGACTTCTGCTTTTTTCTGCCATGAGTTTAGCAGGATCCTTCCTCCATGCTCCTCCATAATGACACCTCTGCCTTGGAGCCAGCCACATCTGGACTGAAACCCGCTAAACAGTAAGCCAAATAAACATCTCCACATGTGAGCTGTGGCTGTTAGGAACTTTGTCCTATTGACAGCAAAGCTGAGCATTACTATTGTGCAGCACATCCTGCTTCTTTGCTCTTACTAGTCAAACTTACCAGGATCCTCCTGGTCTCTGTATTTTAAACTGAGCACTGTTTACATATTGCTCCCTAAGCAGTACACATAAGCCAATTATACAATATCTTATACACTGGTAAGTGTTTTGGAGAACCAAGTAAGCAGGAAAGATGAAAAGGGATTTGGGTTCAAAAGATCAGAATGGAAGACAGATGTTGTAATGTTTAATATGGAAACAGAAAATATCTTACTGAGTTCTCTGCTCAAGTTAGAAATAAACACAAGGAATTGCTATGTATTTATTCCTAAAGATTTTAACCATGACCTTAAGCCTGCCTCACTTCACATTCTAGTGGTATGGAGTCTAAAATAATTTGGTGCTCCTGTTTTATAAGGATTTGGTGTTCACTAACCCTCTTTTTAAAAATTTACCTTTATAGTGCACATATTTTATTGGCTGAGGATCTCAATTACTAATACACTTCAGATCTCTCCCTCCGAGTCTCATCGTCAGAATCTCAGTGATGCATGAGTTATTAACATACCATGTCTTTGGGCGAGTCCTTTCATCAAATCCCATGGTATGAATCTCACACATCCACATATAGGACAGAACCTCTTTCAAAGTGGAGGTGAAGTGGTATTTAGGATGATACAGTCACATTCTGGATGTATGAAGATTCTTCTTTTTGGAACTGTGCTCAAACTATGCCATAATTTTTGATTATTTATAATGATGGCAAAACATTTAACATTTATTTTTTTCTTTTTTCCTGTCTTCTACCTACCTATATTTTCAAACAATATCACAATCTAAAAGTTCCTCTGAGAACATGTTTATTTTATGTGACAAAAAAAGTATGCTTTCACCTTTATGTAATTGAAGGAAAATTCTGTTTTATTAATGGGGAGAAAGCAGAATGAAACTTTATTCTTTTATTTTGAAATAAAATATAGGCTGTAATTAAAGTCATTGTATTCTTATGTATATTATTTGAAGATGCCTAAATTTTTTGACTGGGGTAATTATGCAGTTCATGTCAAGTTTATGTAGTATGGTAAGTTGAATAAAAATAATCTTAGAAATGAAAATTTAATTTGAACCACTTTTTTGTTGAAAGTTTAGTATTTGCCAGGTGTTTTTGTTATTAAGACACTCCAAATTTACTTCTTATTTTCTCTCACCATTAAAGTACAGAAATAATTAATCTCTGGAACATTTAGAAAATAGGGAATAGAAACTTTCTTTCAATATATACAGAAAAAGTTACATAAAGTACTCATACTTTCAAGGATACTCAGAAATTAAATGACTTTTTAAATTGTTAAAGTAACTTGTAGTAAGAAGCTTTTGAATTTAGAATAACTTTTAATGGACATCCAACTGAACATAATAATTCACTTTTTTAAAAATAGCATGTCAATTATTTTGTCATTCTTGCTATTGCACTATTTTTATGTCAGCTGATTCATATCAAAGAATTATGTGTATGTGCAATCATTCTGTCATTTATAAGTTGCTTGTGAGCTGCATTATTGAAGCATTAAGCACAATTAGGGCTTTCAGTTTAGGTAAAGATCAATTTAACTACATGTCAGCTGGTTGTGAGGGATTCAGACCCCATGTTCCCATAGGGTTAGAACTCAGCAAGAGACAAGAGTTGATACTTAAAATGTGGATACATACAGGTCATCACTTGGGACTGCTTTCCCCTCTCATTCAAGAGACATAGTAAGTTTAATGGGAAGAAAGGAAGAGACTATCTGCAAATTGATTATTTCAATCAGTCAAAATAAACCCCACACCCATATTCAGGTACAGTAGCTGGATCAGTTGCAATAACCATCTCACCCCATATGAGTAGAGCATGCTATCATGGTGTATATCTCAAAAAACTAACTTCTTTATCAAGTCTTGTCCCTCCAGTGTCACTTATGTGGTTCTATGTGCGCTTGGAAATTTCCTTGGCTACCAGTCCCCTAAACCAGATTTTTGGTGAAGTTTGGATTCCCGTTTCTGACAGCAAGCACACTCATTTCCAGTGTATACCTGAAAGCTAAATGATAGTGATAAAGGTGGACAATAACTGTAAAGAGTTGGATTTGGGTGCCCCAAACTTATTGTCACCACGTTTACCCTTCTGAATTCTCATTCAAAAAATAGGCGCTTTTCTCTTTTATCTCATGGCCTTGTGTGGAAACGAAAGTAGCAACCTTCTGTTTTCTAGAATTTCCTCTGAAAGAAATAAGAGCATCTTGGAGGGATATTGATGGGACTGACAGAGGCCCTGGAGTGCATCCATGTGAATTTGTGGAGATGGGTTCAACTGTAGAAAAAATGCTCCCAGGAAAAGAAATAAAAACTACCATGTCACCGGGAGAGATATTTATCCAGGGCCAATGTTTTTGGGCAATTAATACACACTTAGAATAAATACTGGTGCTTATTCTATACACAAGAATAACTTTCCTAGACTGTTATGTATTTCTCAAATTAATCTCTTTGAGTCTAAATAGAAAAGAAAGATCCCCAAAGTGTTTCAAAAATTAATATAGCCCGGGGCTGGGGATATAGCTCAGTGGAATAAGCGCTTGCCTAGCAAACGCAGGGTCCTGAGTTCGATCCCCAGTACCGCAAAAAAAAAAAAAAAAAATAATAATAATAGTATAGCCCTTTTACACTCCCAGGTTACTAATGTGGTGACAATGATGCAGTGACACTTAACATTAAGTGTCTGGAAGGACGGCTTTCTTTACAAAGTGTTGATTCTCCAAACCATGTCTTTCAAGCATTTCTGAAGGCACTTGCTTAAGGCAACTCTACTTTTGCTCCAAAGAGTGTATTTATATAAAAAAATACCCTCTCCTTCTCATGAGGGACACAATTACAGCTTCACCTAGCCGTCAGAGTCATTCTCAGTACAGGGCTCTTGCTGGGATTTCTTCCAATCATTCTCACAAATACACGAAACACACATAGATTTATAACTTTAGAACACCAATGTCTTGTGCATGTCACTATCTTCCTTTTGTAATCAGATTTTAAAAAAAAACTGAAAACAGAAAAATATTTTAATATTTTAATAGTGGCTAATGTCCCTTTACAGTTGAAAAAGCAGTGCTTCTCAGTTATATTGCTCCTGAGCCATTAATAACACTCTAGGATGATTTTGATACAAAATGAGTTGTTTAGAGTTTGTCACGGTTTGTCTCTGAAGTGTATGTTCCTGTGCACCTGTGTATGTTTGTAAGTGAAATCTGAACCTATGAAAGATAGTGCCAGTGACAGAAAGGATGCTGTATGTGAGTTACTTCATTGCTTATGGCAACCTAGACTGTTTGCCATCAGTTTCACATACTGACATGTGTTCCTACTAGTTTTCTGCTTTCATCTGGTTCTTGTCAGGATCAACAAAGTGTATTTATGCAATTCTACATCTAGTCATCCTTTTGAAATTTCAAAAAGTCTTCATACGTGACTTGTCACAGCTAAACACTTGCTTGTTATAAACTTGAAAGTGGTATAAAAATGTTTCTGAAGTAACAACAGTTCAGTAAAACTACCTATGTAAAATGCAGATGCACAAAAATACAGTGATTTGAGTTTCTATTATGTTTAGACTATATTTGGAATAAATCTCTTTTATGAAAAAAATGGACAGTAAACTAATAACAGAATTACTTAACTAACTGAACTGGTTTTAATTAACACAACATTTTGTTTTAAGCCTCTAGGCTTTTTCATAATACTTGTTTACAGAGGACCAAATTGACAATAAATGTTTTGCAAGTTCAAAGGAGTGGAAGATCCCTTTGAATTTATCATTTTAGAAATAAATAAGTAGAATAGATTGGATTTGAACAGCTGGTCCTAAAAGTTGAAGATCATTGGGGCCAGTAAGATAGAGGATAGAATGAATTTGCGATCAGTAGTGACAATTGTCAAAATTTTTCACAGTTCCATTTCTTATTTCATTTCTAAGTGCTGGAAGTCAAGTGTACAAGAGCAGAATGATTTGCAAATGCTAAGGTGGTTATTACTTTCTAGGATTAAATTGTGATAGATTACACTATTGAGGCTCAGATACATTGTCAGCTAGAAGTAGTCATTGTATACATATGTGTATAATAAATTCTATTGCCCGGTATAAACTTAAAGAGTTTTTAGTACTTAAAGAGTTTTTAGTTAAAGTTGCTTTACACATACACAAACAAGAAACATTACATTTGTAGGTATATATGCTTATACGCATGTGTAATTATACAAAAACAAAACTATAGATACATATACACCAGGTGTGTTTATTGAGCACACGCATATATGGGATGGTTGGAAATAGAAAGTATATTGTTCTCATCTTATTTTTACTTTGAGGTACTCAGAAGATAATTAGACCAGTATTATTTTAATTTATACATTTGTACAATTAATGCTTCAGATCCAATATTTGTTCAAATCTGATAAAGAGCTCTTGTCTGAAATTAAATTTTCTTTTAGCATATGCCATTTGCCTCTAAGAAACCCTAAATTTCCTTGTGTATGACATTACAGTTAGAATAGCATATCCAATATTTGTAGATGAAAGGTTGGGGAATATTAGACAGAACTGATGCCTGATTGGTGGATGAAAGTATCACTTGTTTTCCGCCATTTTGGGGAGAATTCATCAACACACTCTGTCTTGTGTGAACACCTGTACATACTGTAGATCCTTTTGTTTTGAAGTCTCTGGATTGAATCGTCTTTACTTTCACTAAGTTTTCCTGGTTTGATACAGTGCTATGTATATAAGATATCAAAATTTGTCTATTCAATATACACCACCACCAAACTTGAGGAGATATGACCTAGACACTTGTATCAATAAGATAGGATGATTAAGCCAGCTCTGAGAAACTAGTGCTTTTTCAGACTTTATCGTTTCCAGTTGATTTGCCCTCTGTTTTGCAAAGGACCCTGATTCGCCTGAGCATTCTTTCTAACCCTTTCCGGGAAGAGCGCATCTGCTTCTGACATCTGCCTTCTACCTTCCTTTGTAAATTGTGAAGTGATGCCCACTCATTTTTGTCAACAAATTACCCTTCCAAGCATTCAGGGGCTCTAGGGATACTTTGATTTCCTTTGATTTTTTATGAATTTGCAAAATGACTCGATGCTTATATTAGCTTTCTTTGTCCTTTTATCCCATATTTAATATTTATAGTTGGCAAACCCAGATGGTGTACTTTGCTATGCCCTAAATGTGGCTTTTTTTCATTCCTTAATTACAGTAATGTGTCTATAATATTCCCAGTTTCCATCTCTGGTTGATATTGTAGATTTCACATTTGTGGTATTATTCATTGAGCAGATTTAAAAATAAATAACAACTTTTTCTTAATCTTGCTACAGTTTTATGGTTGTGTGCATTGACCATTTACCTTTGCCTTTTAAAAAATCCTCTCAATTTTATTATGTGTTAAACAGTTTTACAGATAACTGGCTATGGGTAGTTTCTTATAGAGAACAAAATGTGGAGGGCTAAAGAGAAACATATTTCAAAATAGCAGCCAGAGACACTACACAAACACATATAAGCCTTTTTTCTAAAAAAGTCTAGAAACATTCTTTTTACAATTTTGGATTTAAGACAGAAAAGGTACATATCTTTATTTCAATGTTTCCAAACTCCATGGCTTTTAAAATGTATTTTATGAAACATTACTTTATGGTAATTGGCCTGATTCATATAATTATAGATTCCATTAATTTATTTCTTAAGTTTATTTTATTTTATTAGATTTTGATTCACATATGCTTAGATTTCACTGACAAGTTCTCAGCACTGATTTTCCTGAGAAGCTTTTACAAATTTTATAAGGACTTTCCATGTCAATCTCTTAGGGTCTTATTTCTGACTTATAGTCTAGACTTTTAGAGCATTTTTTCACTCTCCAATTCCATCTAAATTTTGTAAATGACAACTTAGGTATTTTCTTTAATTCCTATATCAAGAATGACATGAAGAATCTACGGATTTTATGATGTTTTCATTTATCTATATTTTTCCTTTATCATCTTTGAGTATTCTCTTAGTTGCTCCCTAAAGGGTAGATCCAGAAATAGAAGCCTTCTATTCACGTAACAGGCCTGCTCCAAGCAGAACGTCAGGACTTTGGCTTTGCATTCCACTTCAGATGAGATTACACAGAATTCTCAACTGCTATACCTGACAGTGTCAGCTGAAAAAAAAAAGATATTTGTAGCAACGCTAAAACTGATTTTCTCACAGCTCTGTGAAAGTCCTATACACACATGAGAAAGTACTATGTGACCTTTGCTTTTCAGTTTATCAGTTTGTTTTTCTAATTTCAGTACAAAACAACCAATAAACAACAATCCAAAATCATTACACAGGAGGAATGAATGGGATTATGAAGCCTTTCCAAATTATTATTTCACAATTTTGTCTACTTTGCAATATATAAAAACAAAACACATTCTTATGAAAATATTTTACTCAAATAAATAATTATTAAGCATTTACTATTGACTAGAGCATTCTTCTCTCACTCTCTCACATACAAGCAGACATATAAATATAACGGTTCAACTACATTTAAATCAGAGTATTTCATATAAGTGAAAGTTTGGAGTCACTTAAATGATACATCTAACAAAGCTAAAGAATCTGTTTGCCCTATTTTAACATCTGCAAACCTATAAATAGACCTCTAAACTTATCCTAAGTTCCTTTCTTGCTCCTACTATTTCCTATATCTTCTCAAGTTTTGCAAAAAATAAACTTTTACTTGACTTGGTCTCTCATTCTCAGTATATCCTGCTGTAAAACAAGTTTTAATTTGCTAATAAAATACACCTGTAGAAAGGCTCATTTTCTGGCGCTTTTGCTGTCTGTTCCCAGCATTTACCAGCCTTCGTTTTCTTAAGTTTCACTGTGGTAAAATCACTAGAGTGATTGAAATCGGAAATCACTGATTCTGAGAACTATGCTCATGTAATAGCCAATGCTGTATATATTTTACTGGATCTCCCATAATAAACAGAAAGCGTGTTTTATAGTTAAATGCTAGTTTTCTCAATCATATTTTCATTTGTTTTGTTATTCAACACTGGCTGGAATATATGTGCTTTTTCTTGCCCAAGACCAAAGAGATATTCTAAATATAGTCTCAAAATACAGTTTGTGTGTTTGATTAGTTAGACATTGTCCTGGATATTTTCAAATGGATTTTTAAATTATATTCATTCATTTTCTCCAAAACACTTTATTGCCTTATAGAAAAGTGAACAAAAATCTCTCTTATATGTTTATTAACACCTATGTCATTCACCATTTAGTATTATCTATCTGAGTCACTAACTTGTTTTGAGTCTGGCCCTGACAGATATTTTATTTCACAGTTCTTTGTGTTATTTTACATCTCTGAGAATTAATAATGACAATATAATGAGGCTTAGCCTACATTTCTCATAACTCTCAGGCTAGAGAATGAGATTTATTTACTGCTATGGTTTGAGTCTCCATGTCTCCCAGAGCCTCCTGCGGTCCTGTGTGGGAAGTTTGAAATGTGGTTGGATTGGGATGTGGTAACAGTTGTGAGTGTGATGCTGAGAATAAGGAGGTGGGTAAGGGAAGTCCCACCCTGGGTGTGGTGACACCACCCAGATATGGGTAACCCGGACAGGGTCAGAGGGAGAGGGAGGCTGTTACGGTTAATACTGCTTGTTGTTGCTGCCGTTACTGCTGCTGCTGCATACTGCTTGCAGTCTTCTGCCTGACCTGTGAACTGTAACTGTTTCTGTGAATTGTTTCTCTTATGTAGTGCCCCTCTGACATGCTACCACACTTTGGAGCCAGAAGACTATGGACTGAACCCTCTACAAACTGTGAAGTAAAATGAAGTTTTCTTCTTCTGACTTTAAGTTTTAGATACTTTGTTTCAGTTTTTAGTTGCAGAACAAGTAATTAAACAGACACAAATAGATTTTTATGCAATACTAAAAACTAGGGGAAAGTACAAGTTCACATAACTATCAGATAGAATTTCTGAACTCAGTCTACAGCATAAAATGAGCAGGATCAATTTTCAGTGAGTTTAGATTTCACAATAACCCATGTGGAAATCACTGAAATGAACTCTTTACCTGATCCATAGTGAAATGAACTTTTTACCTGATCCATCACTATAAATGATTTGTTACTAAATCTGAAGTAGTTATACACCCTTATATGCGAAAAATCAAAGAAATTATGTAACTTTTGAAAGAAAAAATGATCCTTCCAGCACCAATTTGTAATAGCTAAGTCTTTGAAACAAACCAAATGTCCATAAATCGAGGATCGGATAAAACAGATGTGGTATTTTGTTTTACAGTGGAGTACTATACAGCCATAAAGAATGAAAAAATCTAGGCTTTTTGCATAAACCTTGCATTGTCTCCCTAGTGTAAGAAACTGAAAAAGTAAATCAGATCCAAAAGGTACAATAGATATGGCAAGAGGGAACGAAACTGCTGAACAGGAAAGAACAACTGGGATGAGGGAAAAGAGAAAAGAAAGGGAAACAAAAGATATGTGTATATACACAAGATAGCTAAGAGAGTTGTACTACTAATTGCTATTAGTTCATTGAAAGGAACCTTCCATGCCTGTACCGTTTGATCAATTTTGTATGCCTGTACCTGGTAATTTGAGCAATACTTTGAAGATAACTATACGCAATGTAATAATCACTGTTAATTTCCTATCACCTTCTTTTGAAATTCTGTGTTGTTTTTATTGTTTTCTTCTCTTTTCTTATCTCTTTAAAATAGAAAATATTACTCTCAGTATTTACCAGTCTAACCAACTCATGAAAATAAGATACATATGCTTTTTCTTTTTCACAGCTCGTGTCTTTTCTTTTTATTTCGTATTTGATTTACACTTCCCTGAACACACTATTTGTTACCTGCCAGCTACTAGGTTGTTCATGCCTCATTGCTGACATTTTATTTTTTTTCCTCTTACCATATTTTTGGCCTCTAATTTAACTATTCACATCATCTGGACACTCTGGGCTTTGTTCCCATCTCTGGTTGTCACCTACTCGGTAGCTATTCATTTACATATCCATGATCTTTATTAAATCATAAACTATAGATCTTCCTATGCCGTACTACAGTATTCTTCCTGTAACATCTGAAACTTAGTTAAGACGTTGTCTATTACTTAAGTAGGAGATAAGAAGAGTGCTTACAGGAATGACTAAAGGAGTCTAGAAACAATGAGGTAAGATTAGTGAAGCTATAACAAGTTTATTGCAGTACTCCTCATTTCTTGGTACTCAGTGGGATGGTAAAAGTCATGCTGCTTATTGCATCATGACTTTTAGCAAAATCAGTTTGGAGCTTGTCATTATCAGTATTGTTTTGTACAACTGAGAGACACTGTGCTCACATATTAGCCTTTGCTTCAGCTATGGAATTCTGACATACAGCCAAATGCTTCTTTCCTATAGCTGTAATATCTTCCATCTTGTTGACTCATTATGATGGCTTCAACTTGTTTCATATTTTAAAGCTGATTTTTTAAGACCAGGAGCCAATGCACCATTTCCATGTGTTCTGCAGTCTCAGATCACTAACTTTTGTTATGGAAGAATTTTCAAATGCGGGAAATTAAACCTCTCCCTACTTTTAAAAGCACTTTGGAAAAAACTGCATTGCCTGAAAAGCTGGATGATGACATTGGCCTGTGCGGTAACCCACGAGGGCTTATGGTTACTGGTCCTGTAGCACCAATCTTTTCTATGTGCATTCAGGTATGTCAGTATTCAAATTTTTCAGAACCCATGCATTTATAAACTACAGATCTGCATAAAGTAGTCATATTGCTAGTTTATAGTGATATTACATCAGGTCATTTGCCATGTACCAGGAGAGTACTGAGTTGAAGAAAGGGGTGGGGGGATTAAAGGAGAGGGGATAAGGAACCTTTCTGAGAACTATATGCCAGGGTTTTGCAAGTTTTTAATCTCTTAATTCAGCAAGCAATCTATAAGATATGTACTGATGTCTAAGTCATATGTGGAACATATCATATGCTATTTTTAAAATCTGAAATTCCATTCTTTGTCTTGGATTAAAAGACATAACTTATTTTGTCTTTCTATATTTTATAAAAATAAACACAGACATGGGACTTGTTCCATATATTTAAAATCATTTACAATGTTTTTCTGTTCCTTCATTACTATTTTCTCTTTTCATGTAATTGTTTTTCTCTCCACCATGTGATTAAGGAGTGCCCTTGAACTTAACGATGCAGCCCAGGTTGAACTCGAATTCAATTATTCTCTTGCCTCAGCCTCCTATCATGTTCAGTTTTAATCTAAATTTTTAAAACTATATTCTAATGGTTAGTTGTTTGATCAGTCTTGCATGTCTATATTTGTTTTCCTGAGTATACACTTTGAAGTTGTCAATATGCTATACAACAACTGTTGTTAGTTCACTGTCAACTTGTCAGTAATTCTGTTTTGATTGTACTATTCTGGCACTACTTTGTAAGTAGCTGTCTGTTAATATGTTTTCATTCTTTTACTTTTTAAAATAAAATGAAAAAAAGTATATTCTCAGGTGTCCCCCAGTCATATTTTCACTGAGCTGTTTTAGATAAACTATCATATTTTTAAGAAAAAAATATTTCTTACAAAAGTGTATTTTAAATTTGTCTTCACTGAAACAAATCTATGGTAAGTTGACCTTTAAATTCTCATGAAAAATGTAGCCCAGTAGTTAAAATAATGCTCCACCCTGTATGCATGTAGACTTTTCTTGGAAGTACAAATAATGTACTATACAGCTCTGTGTCTCAGACAGAAAGCAGAAATGGAAAAGAGCAAGTGGTGGTGAAAAAAATCAATTAATAGCATCCTCTAATCTTCCAAAATGCAAATTACTTGGTTTTTTGAGATAAATATCATTCCTAATAACAGTTCTCAAATTTCAATTAACAATAACAAAACTTATCTTTTATTTAATTATAATGGAAGATATAATTGATATATACAAAAATACATAATTTTTGTTGTGTTAAATATATTGAAGATACTTGCATAATTTAAGCACATTAATTTATACACATGATAGCATTGATATCTCAACAAAATGACTCAAAATAATTATTAAGACTTTTCTTTAAAGCAGATGTGTAAAAGCATGTAATAAATTACATTTTAGGTTACCATTTAAAGAACATTTCTCTGATAATTTAACTGTATTATCTGACTTGAAACGAGACAATAAGAACATGTGAATGCTATTTGACCCTTAGAATGGATTTCAAAATATTTGTCAACTATAAAGATTTTGAGTACTAAAAGCCAAAGGATACATCTATAAACAAGACGATCAAACGCAGGGAGCAGCAATCAAGGAAATCTGATAGCTAAACCTGCACTACTTCCTACTTGATAGGGTTTTTGATTCTCGTAACAAGAATCCTAATTCTTTTAACTACATTAGATAACTTACTGCTAATTATAGACTTTCATTATCTTAAAGTAATTTAATAGGCAGCCAATATTTTATTTTATCTCAGAATCAATATCTGTGCAGCTGAACTGATCTTCCCTAGTGATTCTGAAGCTATATATATTGAATTAGCTCTTACAATACAAAACATAATGTTTACCATCAATAATCTATATGCATTTCAGTATTTATACTAAAGATGACATTCTGCTTTCATAAGGTTTCTGAAACATAATATCAAAGAATAAGCACTTAAGGTGAGTATTTAGCTCATGGCAACCCTTGATGCCATCATTTACTATGATGTGTGTCTAAGGACAAACAAATTATGGCTTCTGTAGTGTGACTAAATTATTATTATTTTATAAAATTCAAATTTTGATTGCTGTCTATGGATAATTTCTGTTGCATGCATTCTACATACGACATGTTTTATGTGTTTTATGCTATGAAAGTGCATTATATATTAAATGAAATTCATACTTTCTCAGGCATTCAGTGACCTTGACTTTACCGGGTAAGAAAATAATCACCTGGATATTTCTCAGAAGACTTAATACAATGAATCAGAAACAATACTATCCACAAGGAATTAGAATCCAGATTATATTAATCACTGTCTAGATCCTCTCAACTTTGTAACACTGAATCAAGGACAAAAATTAAGGCCAAGGATTAAGCCAGAAGCAACGTGCCAAATGTGGCAAAGCGCATTTTCCAAAAACTGTTATGATTCATTTAAAAATCACACTGTCATTTAAATACATTTTAAGTACTGTTTACTTAACTCTTCAAAAAAAGGGAATTTAGGCTCTGTGGGTATTATTTGTAATTAAATTTCAAAATGGACTGGCTTTTTGGAAGAATATTCATTTAAAATATACTTTTGCAAGAAATTAACCAATTAAAATAAAATTCTGTTTTTGATTCTGTAAACACAACAAATATAATTTAGTGGTACATTTTCAGATAAGTCATAGTTCATGTTGGACATGAAATGCTCATTTTGTGAGTTAGAGGCATTTATCTCTTGCTATTTACTTTCTTAAACAAAAGTTACAGAATAGTTCTCATTGTAAATATATTAAATAATTTAACTTCTGAAAAAGCAATTGCTTGACAATTTCCTCAGCTTTTAAGAGAGTATCACTTGCAGCACATACACTAAACTTAACATTACTATGTTGGCCTATTGAACTACACTACACTATTACATCACTACATTGAATTAGAAAACATTTGCCAGTTGGCGAATCTGAATTGAGACATGAAATTACGGCACAGTGAGCACACCCAGCAATTTTCCTTAGGGCACCTCATCTAGGTGCTAACAATGAATGTCACATCTAAATATTAAACATCGGAAATTATCATTTTACTATGAAATAAATCTATAATATGAGATGCTTCGCACAATATTATACAGAAATAGTTTCTTCTGCAGATCACATGCAGTGCAGTGTTTATTGTTTATTTTCACTTCTGAAATGTAAAAGGAATTTTTTTCACCAAAGCGGTTTCTTTTTCTAAGACAAAATGCAATCATTAATACATATTTCAAATTTATTAAAACTGCAGTGTCGTTTCCACTCTATTAAACTTAATTTTTTGGTTTCTTTGATTCTCTCTGTAACTTCCACCCTTAAATCCCGTCCTATTAGTTTCTTATAGGAGGATTGACATTCTGTCCATAAAACTTTGATTCTTCAAGTTGGATGTGATAAGTTTGGGACATGATTATTTTATTAAAGTATATTTCTATACATGAAAATATATCCTGTACTATTATAAGAAAAATTATAACTGCTATTCAAAGTATTATTTCTAAAAGAAAAAGAACACTTAAGCTATTCACCTTGATGTATCTTGTTTCTCAAAAGTCCACAGTAACATGTGACTTTTAGTCACAAAATGACAACTTACTATAAGTAGCTGATGGCTATTATAATAAGAAATGTATACAGGCTGAAAATGTTTTAAATAATTTTTACCTGGCAATAAAAATAATTTTCCTATAAATACGTGAATTATAACTTTGTTATGCCCAGACATGCACAGTAGCACATACATATAAGTACTATTATATCATACCATGTTATAAATAAAATAATTAGCTTCTCTTTTATAGAACTAATATTGTTGAAAACTAAAGATACCAAACTCTAGTGGGAACTTTCTATGTATAACTTACAAGATTTTTATCCAGGTGACAGTGTCATCTATACTCAGTAAAGCAATTTAAATTCACAGTAATTTGTACAGCAATGTCAATTTATTTGTTTGATATTCAAATGTGATGCCATGCTTAGCTTGAAATACTATTTTTATACTCTCCCATCAGCCATTTCTGGATGTGGCTTCATACTCTTGTACGTAAGATTTAATTCTCCATTATTTAGTTTTAAATGAATAATTCATATAATTCATAAGTCTCCTTATAAAAGTATAACATATATGCATATGTCTATACATATTTATATATTCCTATATATAAACACATAATAAGTCTCTTACTACATGAAAATGAAGGTGACGAAAAGTCACCACTATATTTTTATATAAAATATAACTAAAAATGCAACAGTAAAATGATCCTCAGAATCTATAAAATTTGAAAGCAATAACCTTCTTTGTGCCCTTTTCACTCCCTTAACAAATTTGGAACATCTAGCAATTCAACTGAAAAACTAAAACAGCTTTGAAAAATTCTGTTCTTACTAACACTTGATTTTTGACCTTGAGGTTTCCACCTAGTCCGTTTACATGAATTCATCCCTGGGATATTTCTCATATAATACTAAATTTGACATATACTTATACAAAAGAACATTTAAAAATTAGTCTTTTAAAAATTAAATAACATACTTTCAAGATTAGTGCTAACGGAAACAATAATAAAAGCTATTAAAGTAATAGGTTAGGAAGTTATTTTGTAAATTAATTTCTAGCAAGAAAGTGACATGTGCTTATAAATTATTCTGAGATAAGAAATATACATAAATATGAATATGTTCAAAGAAGAAAT
Source organism: Dinomys branickii (assembly GCA_004027595.1). NCBI lineage: Eukaryota > Metazoa > Chordata > Mammalia > Rodentia > Dinomyidae > Dinomys > Dinomys branickii. The sequence continues at coordinate 26,301 of PVLD010002820.1, forward strand.
TTTTTAAAAATGGAAAAATTGATGCATTTTGAAAAGTATAACTCTTTGATCAGTGTTTTTAAGGATGCTTTCTTCCAAAAATGACCAAAAATCTCAAAATGGAACCAAGACAGTATGTGCAATGGTTTCAAGTATACATTTACAGATAAGCTGTATCGGGTCCTATTATTTGTGGTTTTAAGAAAGAGCTCAAAAATAGTTCAATAACAACTGCACTTTATTCCTAGTAGAAGCACACATGCTAGCATCTTGCTTTACCTCAATTTATTTAAGTGGCGAGTATGTTTTTTTTCTTATTTGTCTTGAAATTGATCTGAATACAGTAACAGGCATCCCTACACTTTCTCCCGAACTATCTTCTTAATTAGCATGTTTGTGTACAGGCCATTTCAGTCTGAAAGTCCCCCAAGGGCAAGATGCCTCAGGGTAGATGTTCAACAACTACATCATGAATGATATTGCTGTGTCAGTGAATATTAATTGTCAACCTCAGTGAAGTAAGAGATTCCTGGATTGCTGATTGGCTCCTGGGAGCACTATCCTCACTTGCAGGTTGGGCAAGTGATGTTCATCGCTGAATGTGTTACGGGATGTAAAGGCCCACGTGGATGAGGAAGAATACTAGGTGCAGGTATTTGGAGGGGACATCACTTGCTTGTACTGTTCCCCTCTGCCTGCTTCACAGCTGCTTGTGCTGAGCAGCTTTATTCCACATGTCATTCCATCACAGTGTTCTTGTCTTGAAACCACCCGACCATTGACTGAAACCTCTAATACCATAAACCCAAATAAATTTTTCTTTAAGGGTGGTCTGCTAAGTACTTCATCAAAGTGAATGGAAACCTGACCAATATAGAAAATTGGTACCAGGAATGGGGTTATTTCTGTAACTGTACCTGATCCTATGTTTCAGAAACTGTTAAGAATTTTTTGTAGGAGAACTTTTTAATGTTTGTTGGTATAGGCTAGAGAATTGTGACAAGGCTGCAAGCAAGAGCTTGATAAACAACTATGGTTGGAGTTCCAAAGACCAGAATATTGATAGAAATGTAAATGGCAAATCCCAAACTCAGAACTGCATTGGGATTTTGTCTAGAAGTCGCATATAATACACTCTGTCAAACATTGTATCTACATTTTTCCACTTCTAGAGTCATGCCCATTTTTTCTTGTTGATGATTCCACATCTGAGATATGCACTGAAATTTCTGAGACCATAAGCTAAAATAAATTGCTCCCCCTTTAACTTGTTGGTATCAGCTATTTATCCTGGTGAAGAAAAACTTACCAACAGCAGTAAATAACTCATAGGATGTACACATACACAACCTATTCAATTACAGGCTTTTTTCTGTGTCCATCAAGCTGCTATGATCAGTATCTACTAAAAGACATTATTTGTTGTCCAGTATTTGTCTGGATACACTTAGCATACTGCTAAAGAAATACTTTCAGACATTTTCTTTTTCATTTTCTCTGCTTTTAGGTGCTATAAGGTACTAAAATGCAAGTAAACTTTACAAATATTTATTTGAATACATGAACATTTATATAAAGTTCAATTATATCCTTGTAATTACAGAATCTACTCTGAAGACAATATTTTCAGTAAAGTATTTTGTTCAGTTTTATAACTTTAATTCTGCATTCTGGTTTTCATTAATTTATAGATAATTTAGTCTTCCTAATGAAAGACAGCACTATTAAAATGAATTTTGGCTATAATTATACACATCATATTTCCTGATATTCACACTCATGTTCTAAAATTCTGCTAGATATTCCTGCATAGAAAACTTGCAGGCATCTTAAATTTCAAAAACCAAAGAATCATGTTACTTCCTAGAACTTCTTCTTTCCATTACTTTGACAGTGATAGCTCATTTAGGATGTAAGTGTCTCAATTTTGAGGAATTTAATGAAGAGAAAGGCAGTTCTTGTTGTAAGTCTTCTAGAATTACTGGATTTAGTCTGAAGATTATATTTGTGCAGAGTGTACAAATGTGGATGAAATTTTACCACTGTACTGACATAAGTAAAAAAATATTAAAATAGATCTGACCTTTTAATTTCCTTTTAATATGACAAATGAAACTTATTTACAATGGAACAATTTAAAGTAATTCACATAGAAAAGGCCTTTTATATTTGGGAGTGGGTGATATCAATAGACATCCATTATTCACTTACCATCTGTAGAAGAATACTGTTTTATCTAAAAATCTTTCCTTCATTCTTTTCAAGGAACCTTCCATAATCATTTACAAATTCACATTTCAGAAGACTGTATTTCCTTGAACGCTTCCCTAATCACTAGCCTATCACTTGGATTACTCATTCCAAAATGATAACTGGCAGCTGTCTTCCATGGGTTCAATCAAATTTGACTCCTCCGCAAATAGTTCTCATATCACAATATATTACTTTGCTTCATTTACTTTATAAGCCCTTCTGCAACATATTTTATTTATATTTTCATTTGTGCACTATTGCTGCATTCTCCAAAAACTGCTAGCTCCATAGGGATTATTACTTAATATGCTTAGTGAGTATTTTTGTTCTTCCAACTTAAAATGCAGCTCTCGGAACTTTTCAGCAAATACTTGATATAAGAATAAACAACTAAATGAAAGAAGAGCCAGATATAAAAGATGGAAACCGATACTTCATATTCTAAAAATAAAAATGGTTTATGCCACGACATTTGAAAGCACAGAGCTGGTTTTTCCACGTGACGATGACACATTGACGTAACTGATTCTGGAAGAGGGCACTGAGAAGACCAGAGCAGGGTAGAGGAGGACAGCGGGCGTGAGCTTGGCTGAGACTCTCTCTAGGGGCCACAACCAGGACCACAGAAATGGCCCCACATTTAAGCTCACTAGAGAAAATCTAGACTTTCAGAGAGGATTTAACTAATTTCCTACGCAAGATTATTCCTTTTGGTAGGACCGGCTATTTCCTCAAAAGGAAAGAACTGACTAGAAAGGAAAGAACTGACTAGAAAGCAGAGGGAAGGCTGAGCTGCTCATACAAAGGTCTGGGTAGAACACCAGCAGTGTAAATTACACCAACACTAAGATCCACTTATTAAGCATATTAAGTTCTCTATGTCTGAACTTACACACAGTTTTGGTGTGTCACTGTTCTGATGAAACTTTGTACAAAATGAATTAGTAGAAATGATTGTATCTCCTACTACTAACTTGGTAACAAGACCATAACTTTGCCAACATCACCCACTCCAGCGTTCCTGCGATTGGGATTATACAGTTGTAGTGTATATGGCTTGGTTTATACAGGCCTTACAATCCCACCCTTCTAAACTGCTGGCTTCCGTCACACTGCTGGATTCTATGACACCATAAACTATGAAAAGAAAGGGGAAAAAAGGCAGAGAGAGAAGGAGAAATGAGCAGGAAGAGAAGGAGGAGAAGGAAAGCAGGATAAAGAGAAGCAGACAAGTGGGAGGAAGGAATGAAGGAAGAAAGAAAAGAAGGGTGGACACAAGACTGAAACTGGTCATAAAAGTTTTAATGACTCAGTAGATTACTTTAGTTCTAAATTAATTTGACCATGTCTTGTTATATAGTAATAGTTTCACCACCCCATTTTTAACCAATTCTCTAACTTCCAAAAATTCTGAAAGAATAGTTATGCCTTCTGTGCCTACTGCTTTCCTCAGATAACTGTATCTAACTGGCAACACTGAAACTAATATTTTGTATTTACTACTACAATTTACTATATCTCTAGGCAAGATAATCCCCGTCCTGAGACATATTGAGTTTATCTCCCTAAAATCTGAAGTGCAGTGAACAAAAACTTATACCCACCAGAAGATTACAGGAAGTTCTTATTTGCAGAGGTACACCCACCACTAATTCTTCATTTCTGTACTCACATGTCTCGTGTCTGCCTCTAAAAAGAATAACATCATACAATGACTGTTTTCATATTTTACACTATAAAGAATGTAAACACACTCTCAGGATTCCATTCACAATTTGGTACCTTTTAGCTGTGCATTCATATGTCTATGTACAGTATTTATCAACAAAATCTTCTGGATTGTACAGTGTTGCACGCATTCCGCAGCTCCTATGGTCACCTGCTTACAGATTTGGTCTGGGTGCTGTTGCATCACATTCTACACCAGTCGTTCATACACACTTTAAATGTTTAAAATAATAGGGGAGGGTTAGTCATTGTGTTTAGAAAGGAAAAACTCTTAAAGTATGAAAAATATATGGGTTCCAGTCAGGGTCAAGCATTTGTTTTTAAAGAAAACAAATAATCATTTATTCCATCAAGTGTTTTTTATTTTTTATTTTTTATTTTTTGGTTCCTAGAAGGTATGAAACCGTAGTGGAGGCCTAGTATTGCTCATTATTGACTGCAGATTGGGCACTTGTCAATGGAAGCACTGGCTGAGACAGGGTAATCAGGTGTGCTTGGTCTTTGATATAAGCTTCATCTCAATTTCTGACACTTTTCCTACTCTCTCAATGTGCCTGATGTGCAAGTAGCGCTGATCTTTTTGAGCCAAATTGTCTTGTTTTTTTTTACGCTTCTGTGTCCTGAGTGCTGTCTTATGGATATTAATACGCTATTAAAAGAGTCTCACAGTTTAAATCTAATGTATTATGTCCATTAACAGACCTCTTTTTCAGGTCTCCTCCTTAATTTTTTCTTTTCAGTCTTACGTGTACAAAGTCAAGGCATTTATGACTGTCTAGAAATTTGATTCTACCCCTAACTTATATTTCTTTCCAAATGGATTAGATGACTGTCTTGATTACTTCTCTCTTGTTGCTAAGACAAAATAGCTAATGCCCAATATTAAGGAAGGAAAAGTTTATTAGGCCTGCAGTTTGTGGAGGTTTCAGTCCATGCTTGACTAGCCCCAAGGCAGAGAAGCACATGGTTGGGGGCAACTATTCATGATGGCAGAAAACAGCAAAAGCAGCAAGAGCAAAAAGGGAAGAGCAGCAGAAAAAGCAAGCCTGTTTCCCTGCAGTATATTTTATGCAATCTCCCCGCCCAGGGCAGGTGTAGCTCTCACACTAACAACCCCAGTGTTGGACCATGAATCAATGCTATACTCTCGAAGCCTGCCCATGCCTGCATGAGGCTTTGGGGGGACATCCAGACACAAACCATAACATTTCACCTCTGACCTCCAAAAGACTCATGTGCATCTCTATGCAAATGATATTTTAGTCCATCTCTTAGAGTTACCAAAGTCCTAACAGTTTCAGCATTGTTGAAGATTCTAAGACCCAAGTCTCCTCTAAGATCTAAGGCAGGGGCTGGAGGTATGGCTCAGTGGAATAAGCGCCTGCCTAGCAAGCGCAGGATCCTGAGTTCGATCCCCAGTACCGCAAAAAAAAAAAAAAAAAAAAAAAAAAAAAAAAAAAAAAAAAAAAAAAAAAAAAAAAAAAAAAAAGAAAAAAAGACCTAAGGTAAACTCTTAGCTGTGAGCCACTGTACAAGTGAGAAAAAGTTAAACACTTCTAATGTTCAATGGCATAAGATAAACCTTATCATTTCCTAAAGGTACAAACAGGGGGATACAGAGCATTGGCACTAAACCAAGTCCAACATCCAGCAGGGCAAACATTAAGTCCTGTGGTTTTATGTTGAACATGCTAGGAAGTTTATGGCAAACTATGAGTTCCATGAATCTCTACCTCTACAGCACTTCTGGTGGTTGTATCTCCCATGGCTTCTCTCTTGGGCCTACTTTGCTCCCTCTTTACAGCTTTCCTCAGGCAATCCATGATCTTATTTTGTCCAAACTTCTGGGTCTCAACTGCACCTTTCACTTCACACTCATAGCTTCACATGCCGCTCTCTCATGGGTACGCTGCCTGGCCCTCTGAAATCTAGGTGGAAGCCCTCTTAACCTAAGAACTGTTGCATTTTGTATGCGCCTAAAATCAGTGCTATGTAGATGATACCAAGGTCTGCTGCCATCTAGAGCAGTAGCCAGGTGTTATGGTTGATACACTGTGTCAACTTGGGGAGTCTAGAGGTTTGACTGAGTGATTCAGCAGGAAGCCAGCGTGCTTACTTTGTATACATCCTAAGCCTGTGGAAGAGGAGGGCATGGACATTGTGTGAGAGCTACACACCTTCTGGGTGGGGGTAGGCTGTTTACAATGTAAGGGAAGAGTCTGCTTTCAGCCATTCCTCCCTTTTGCTCTGGTAGTTTTTGCTGTGTGCTGCCGCCATGAACATTTGCCCTCTGCCATGTTGCACTCTGCCTCAGAACCAGCCACGTATGGACTGAAACCTCCACAAACTGTAAGCTAAATAAACCTTTCCTTCCTTCATTTTGGGTGTTGAGTATTTTGTCCCAGCAATGAGAGAAAAGTGACCAAGACACCAGGCTTTCTTCTCTCTTGGCTGTAGGAGTTGATTACCTGAATCGCTGAGCACTCTGAACCTGACTCTGAGCAAGGGATACTCTGTGCAGCTCCTGTGGCTTTCTCCTCAAAGCTAAGTCTTTCCCTTTTGCAGGTTTGAGCTTGCAGAGGGTGGAGACTTGCTGTTCCTAATGATGAACTCTCACCATCTCTTCTACTTTTTTATGCCTTCTCAGCAATGGAGATCTCCTTAGCTCTATCTTTGCAGTTCGCATTGTTACTGAAGCTTCCTTTCTCCCAAACTCACAACATTTTAAGTCATCTTGTTGGGCTCTTTGCTCTTGATTGTCAACATAAATCTGGCTAAAAGCCCCCCAAAACAGACATGCCGTTGCCATGACACCTACTACCTTGAAATTTCTTCTGCCAGATTAATTAGTTCACTGATCTTAATCTCAATTTTTGGTAAAGACTCAGGATACAAGCAAAATGTAAACTTTTTGCTAAGCCATAACATATATAACATCATTTGGACTCCAACAACCAGTGCAGTCCTCTTCCCAGCAGGAACTTCCCACACCTGGTCTTTACCAGCAGGATTTCTATCAGTCTTCTGATCTTCTGAGCACTAACCAGAATTTCCTATATAAAATAGCCAATGTTCCACCATTTCTCTTTCAGGTGAAATCTCTGAACCTTTCAAAATACCTCCCACAAATCATTTCCAAAGGCTTTTGAACCACATGGTCAGGTATAGTCACACCAATGTCCCACTTCTGGTACCAAATTCTGTCTTGGTTACTTTTGTCTCATTGTTGAGACAAAATATCTGACACTCAATATTAAGGAAGGAAAGGTTTATTAGAACATAGTTTGTGGAGCTAAATAATAAGCGAAGCTCTGCCCACTGTCACTCAGTCCTCCCCACATAGTTATGAACTCAAGCATGTCCCACCCATCCTTCAGAGAAGCCTGTTTCTTTCTCTTCCAGTGGTTGGTAGGAACACCTTGAAGATCATAAGGCTTAGCTGAAAGGGAAACAATGAGTCTGAGTCAACTGCTCATGCAGCTTCATTTTATTCTCTGACTCATCTCAAGCCCAATCATGTGTGTACCATGTCCATTGTATAAGAGATTGCTGGCTGTTAGAATGATAAATTATTGTATCTTACTTTCCTGGACTCTGAATTCGCAGTTTTAGCTGGATGAAATGTATCTGGCCTTCAACTGTATTCGTATTCTCAGTCTAAGAGACACAAACATGTGTTTAAATACCACTGATGAGATTCTTTAATGGAGTATTTTCCTTATATTCCTAGTTACTAGTCTGAGCCTGCCATGTTCCCTTATTGGCTTATTAACGTAATCTAATGTTAGCAATCACCTAATTACATAATTTTTACAATATCTCTCAAAAGGCAGAACAAGCGCACCAGCCATTGCACTTTGCTCAGTACAGAACAGTACAGTATGGATGGAACTTTGCTGTGCAGAGGATATGGATTTCCAGGAACTAGCAAAGTCTCACTACCCACTAGGACTATAAAAATAAATCACGAAAGAGCACTGATTTCAACAAAGGAAAACTTGTGCCTACTGTCCATGTAAAGGGTGACTTCACCCTAAATTGAGTAATAACATGAATTTTCTGCTTTGTTTTGCTATTTGTTCTTAAGCACTTACAAAATTGGAAGAACATATGCATTCACCTGTTAATAGAGGATAATGATTGGATATTTACAGTTTGATGTTTGGATACTACTTTTTTAATAGTAATGAACAAATTTGAGCATAAGCATTTTGTATACATTTTTATGAAAGAACAGTTTTAATGTACTCTCAAGGGAGAGAAAATTGGAAATCTGAGACGAAAATATTAACTATTTTAATTGCATGATGAAAGTGAACTGCTCACAGAATTAATCGAATAGGTCATACGATTTGTGTACCTAATTTTTTAAATATAATTAGTTTCTTTCCAAGGAAAGACCAGCATAGAATTAATATTTCAAACATCTAGTAATACTTTTCACATATCTGGATGTACTAGAACAACTCATTTCTCATAAAAATAAGTCCACAAAAATAAAATATGCATTCCTAAAATTAGGATTTTAAGTCTGAGGGATGTATTCTTGCTGGTATTTTAACATCAATGCAACGTCACCCTAGTGATATACTATACTGATAAATCACTTCAGAGACACCATTGTGATGATATATTATGACTCACATATACATCACCATGGTCATCACCATGGTTTATTAACATCATATATCACTAAAATGATAGAGCTGTAATGAAATCGAACTTCTGAGTAAAATAGCGATGGAACAAGTCATCACTTGGAGAACTGTTTTGCAACCTGGTTCCTGAAAAGTTGATAAATATGCCATCCACATTTCCTACATTTTCTTGAAAATGAGAGACAATGTAAGATTGATTTGAGGCCCATAGCTGGACTTTCCTGGGCCACATGTATGAGACTTTCATACGGAGCTCCCTCTACACTGATTAATAAATTCCTAAGTCATTCCAAATTGACGTATGTTCCACATATCTCATTCAGTGGTAGAATTGCTTGTTCTCTTATGTCAATAAATTGAAAAATATCTGTTACAGACAGTTATTTATTCCATGATAGTGCAGAGCTATGGCAGCATTTCAGGTCCGATATATCACCCGAATCAATGGTCATTTTGCATCCATGTTACTTTAACTTGTTCCATCCGCCTCTAGGCTGTGGTCTTTAGGTACCTGATTGCAACTTTCATGCAGTCAGCATGGGCATTTTCCAGCCCAGTGAAAAAGAAACATTAGAAAGACATTAGAAAGAGTTAGAGAAAGAAGTTTCCTTTCCAAAAAATAATACAGAATTCCACACTACTGGCGAATAACCTACAAGAAATATTACACCTATATGGAATGTAATCCTTTCCCTATATTTTTAAATTTTCCATTATGTTAGTATATATATATATATATATATATATATATATATATATATATGTATAAACCCCCCAAATACATTGATTATCAAGTTAGTAATTTTCACCTTAATCTAATACCACCTGTTGCATTTCTCATTACATGATATAACATAGAAATATCACATTTAATCTTGCTTAAATAATCCACTACAGTTATACTAATGTTATACTTAGCTGTGTCATCATTACCCAGCTACACTTGCCATAATTTACGTAATGTCACTAAACTTAAATAGGTTAAATATTTGTCCTATATCTCCAAGAATGTGAATTTATTGTGTCGATATTTTGTTTCTGTGTAATGGATTCCTCATAGTCCAGTGCCTAGAAACAAATTCATTCTCAGTGTTTATTTCAGAAAGTGCAGTACTTCATGCGTTATAAATATTAACTGTTAAAATTCAGATGGTAAATCATTTTTTACCTTAGGGATTTGATATACATTATTCATTTGAAATTTATGCAGGCAAATTCTTTTTAAAAGCCATCAATTTTATATCGTTCATTTTTCTTTTTTATCTTAAAGACAATAAGAGTAACCAAATAACAACAACATAGTTAAACAAAACAAAGCAAGAACAATAGAAATGACAAATGGTTTCAAAACAAAATGATAGGAACTAACAGTAGTTGTTATGTAGGATATTGTTATCTTCAACGAAGTTGCTCAGATTTATGAATTTATATTTTTGTTTTACTCATGTACTGTAATTCTTTCTAGCTCAGACATTTTTATGCTAAGATTTTATTAATGAAAATAGACTAAATATCTATGTCTATAATAGCTTTATAATTGCAAGGACCTAAGCAATAAAAGCAAAATTTTAGCTGAGCTAAATGATGAATATTTTAAATAAATAGAAAAGTGTAACACAACTGGGCTGGGGATATAGCTCAGTGGAATAAGCGCCTGCCTAGCAAGTGCAGGGTCCTGAGTTCAATCCCCAGTACCGCAAAAAAAAAAAAAAAAAAAGTGTAACACAACCATCAAAATTTTATAGACAATAAACACAATTTATTGGAATTTATTCTTTTCAACAAGTTCAGTGAGGCTATTTTTGAAATATGTGGCTCAATACTATAATTCTAAAATAATAGGGTGTTTAAAATCAATGCCATGACTGATTTTCATATTTATAATGACATGAGGATTCCTGAGAAATTATACTGAATTATTTAAATTACTCTCAGGTTATAGTTTAGACATAAAATGATGACATAACTTCAAAATAACACAATAATTGTAAGTTTGCATTAACTTCTCCTTTTATTAAATATACAAAATTAAAAGTCAATTGACCACTTAGTAGACCAAGGCTCTTTATTAATTTCATATCATAACAGGCTTTTATGAACTACTAATTACAGATGTTAAAAGTTCTGCTTCAATCCTTGACAAATTTCTTGCTCACTTTTTATCAGAAATAGTAATGGAAATTTTAAAAGTTAATTTTAATATACCTGTATAAACATATTTATGAATAAAATATGCTTACCTTGGGATCTTACATATATTTCTGAAAAACATTGAATATATATATATATATATATATATATATATATATATATATGATATCCAACTGTAGAATAAATGCAACTGCTAAATTACTTCATCTGCAAAAAAAGTTTAATCTTTCAATAATCAGTAAAATCTGACTTTTTTCAAACACAGAAACACATCACTTTATACACATATTAGAAAATATAAATACAGTAAAATCACCTTCAAGAATATATTTTAACTACTACTACTATCACAACCCAAATAGTTAATACATCCCAGGTCTAATACAGTCATGTTTTAAGATTGATAAAAGGAATGTCTATATTCACTTTCTTATTATTGAGTCCAAAGAAAATATATAGCCCAAATTATAAGCATTCAATTATGTTTTTTTTTTTTTCTTCACGGAACCGGGGATCAAACTCAGAAACTTGCGCTTTTCAGACAGATGCTTATTCCACTGAGCTATATCCCCAGGCCCTATAATCATTAAATTAGAATTAACAATGACTTCTTGCTATTCCTTTAGTAAATATGCAGACATGACTGTGTTGACATCTAATATTATGCTTTAAAAATATTGAAGAATCATACAGTATAACTTTTGTTACATATCATGATCAAATCATTTTTTGAAACCCTGAAAGAGGTAGATTTATACAATTCAAAATGAAAGCTTTAGCAACCACAGGTAAGTTTAGTACTAGTATGAGAAATTAGAATACAATAGACATTGTATTAGATATCTCATATATACATATATATGAAAGTTTATGAAATGTTCAAACAACACATTTTCAATATAGATCTCAGAATTTGATATTTTAAAAAATATTTGATTAACAATTATGTAAATATTAGTAAACTGAATTGTTTTGCTATTTTAGGCATTTTACATTTCATCAGATTCTGAGAAGAAAATTCACTAAAAAATTTCTTATTTTGAAGTTAGGGAGGGCTGGGGATATAGCTCAGTGGAATAAGCACTTGCCTAGCAAGCGCAGGGTCCTGAGTTCGATCCCCAGTACCGAAAAAAAAAAAAAAAGTAAAAATGAAGTTAGGAAGAAGGGATTCTTTAAAAATCAGTGTCTTTCTTGCTTCCCCTCACAACACACTATAATGGTCATGGATTGCTAGAACATGTTTATAACATGGAAGATGCAGTCTTCTGTAATCCATATTCTATATTAAGTTGAATTTAGCATTATACAAAAGAATTAAAATACCTCATTTCTAATATTTTAAGCTGAAGATGGTTTGCAGTGTCTTGATTAACAATAAAGACTGTGTTGTAGTTCTATATGCCTCGATTAACTGTATCTTTTACCATGTTTGGGAAATTTTCTGCTATTATTTCAGCAAATATTCTTTTTATATCATTTGTGTTGTCTTCTGCTGTTTCACTAACTCCTATAACTCGAATATTATTTCTTTTTGCTTCATCTTGCAGCTGTTGGATTGATTTTTCTTGGATCCTCGATGACTTTATGAGATCCTTCATTTCACGCTCATTAGCTGCCATGCTGTCTTCAAGATCTGAAATTCTATCTTCAGCTTCATTTAAGCGGTTTTGCCAGCTTTCAATGGAAGTTTTCAATTCCTGGCAATCTCTTTGGATCTGTTTCATTCGTGGTAATTCATTCCTAAATTGCTCTTGTACTTTTCCGTTTGTTTCCTAGTTTCTTCTATTCTTTTATCTATTCTCTGTGTGTGCAGAACATTTCTTCCATTATGGTTTTCAGTTCATTTTTTGTCTGAGAGATTATTTCTACTTTAATCTCTTTTGTGGCCTGATGGAATCTTGTATGTCTATATGTGTTCTCCTGAGCATACACTTTGAAGATATCAATATGCAATGCAACAACTATTGTTGGTTTTCCATTGCTTTGTCTATAATTCAATTCTGATTATACTGTTATTGTGCTACTTTGTGTCTCTTTGTTAATGCTTTCCATGTTTTTTATTCTCTTGTTGTTGACGTAGTTCTTTTTCTTTCACACTTTAAAAAAAGAAAAATTATATTAAAAAATAAGTAAGAAAGTATGTATGTATATGCAGCATATCTAACATAGTTGTACTACTGACTTAGGTCACTTTATTGTAAGTAAAAGTTGATGATTAATTGTTTGATCAATTTTACATGTCTAGATCTGTTTTCCTGAGTATACACTTCAAAGTTATCAATATGTAATGCAACAACCATTGTTGATTCCCTGTCACCTTGTCTGTAACTCAGTTTTGATTGTACTATTCTTATGCTACTTTGTGTCTGTTAATATGGTTTTGTTCTTTTACTTTTAAAATAAAAAAAATGACTGTGTTGTGTTGCCATTTGCCTTTCTTTTCTGAAGTTCTTATGTATTAAATACCTTACCTTAATAAGATTCATCTGGGGTGAGGGGATGTCTGTGTTTTGTAAAGTAGAACACAATAAGTATGAAATTACTGGAAGAAAAGTTACAGTTCAATAAGCATGGACTCAGGCTATCTAGAAAATGATTCCTTTAGTACTGATAGTACACTCTAAACTGTATAAGTGCATGCTGTGCTGCTGTAAGAGAATTCTGCAGGGTGGAATATTTATACTAATCAGAAATCTGTTGGCTTATAGTTGTAGAAGCTGGAAGTCTAGTACCAAAAAGCCTGCATAAAACATGAGAGATTTTAGTGAAGGTCTTTCTGATAAATCAAGCTATGTCAGATGATAAGAGGATGACATAAGAGGCAAAGCACCAGTCCCACTCATGGGTCTGGAGTCCCTTTTCCCTAATCAGCTCTTAGAATCCCATCTGTTAATATTAATGTAATTCAGCATGAGCTTTGGAGTACACAAACATTAACTCTGAAACATTTTGATGTATCTCCCAGAAATTTGCATTGCCGATTGAAGAGCAACATAATGACATATGTTTTACTTTGTAATAGTAGGGTTAGTTTATTTTGTTTCTTAATTAATAAATTTTATTTAATGAATTAATTTGCATTCAATAGCTAATTAACCAATTCCATTTATTTTCACTAAGTAGAAAACAAATATGCTCTGTGTTTCAGCAAAAGACAATGCAAGTGGTCTTGAGGAGTGGATATTTGAAGCCTGTGGCAAAGTAAGCAGCTGGAAACATAGGGTATACATAGCACAAGTAACAATTAAAGTTAGTACAACTAATGATACAGCATAGCTAAGGGTTTGCTGTTTCCCGTTGGATAATTCAGCAAAACATTTCAGGTTTTCTTAAGGCTTTTTAAGGCTGCCTGTCTCTTCTTTATGTGTGCTACAGGAATAGAAAGAACAATGGATATTTTATAAATCAAAACAGTGTACTAGAAAAGTAATTGTCCCAACTACCTCTGCTTTTAAAAAAAGTTCCCTTGAAATTTCTTATAAATTTAACAACTACCACAGTCACTGGAAGACAGAGTCTTTAAAAAAGTTCTTTTAGTCATTGAAATAAAATTATTTTTCTTTCTTTTCATATTAAGTTGCTTAAAATTTTTAAACAAACAGTGGTAAGATTAAGCAGCAGTAAATATAATAAAACTTAAAATCTACACTCAATATCAGAAGTTGTCATGGTAAAAGATACTGTTAAGTCATCTCTTAAAAATATAAAGCTCAAAAAAGCATATTAAGTATTCTCTGAGCCTCAGGCATGTAATAAATTTTCTTCATAACTTTTTCATAGAAAAGGTAAATATGATGCAACTTCTCAAATATTACACTATTAGTTTAAAAAATAATACCCCAAACATTATTCTGTTTACATACACATATAGATTTGACATGGATCATACTTGATATTTAATAATCAATGGTTCAAAACAATTTGTATCAAAGGGGCTTGTTTATAAGGACTCTGCTTCAATAAATTCTCGCCCAAGTAAATTAGTTAGAGATCAGGTGTCAAAATCTGACCAAACCACATTTTCTTTTATTTCCTCATTGAATAAATACAGATAAAATTTACCTGGCCTTTTTGCTTGATACTTCACTTATTAATGTAGTTCTAATTTAAGAACAAATTATGCATATCAGAAGGCACATATTGGCCTATCCTCGCACAATATGCATAGACCTCACCAAATTTCTAGACATTTCAATCCATTTGATGAAACTGTCCACCACAGACAGCCACCTTTTAAACATCAGGAATTTATGTATGAATATGCTTTTGAAATATGTTCCTTATATGTTCATTCTAAAATGTCATGACTTTTGAAAATGATGTACTATCAATAGAGTAATGAAAATACATGATCTGACATAGTGAATTGGACAAGATTATCAAAACGTATTTCACACTAAACTATACTGATATTTTGAAAACTGATTAAATTTATACTGAATGATGATGGAAATTTTTATGCATTAAAATCAGTTTCATAGTGACATTTTGGTCTTACTTACACATGTACTATAGGGGCTGGAGATATAGCTCAGTGGAATAAGCACCTGCCTAGCAAGCTCAGCGTCCTGAGTTCAATCCCCAGTACTGCCAAAAAAAAAAAAAAACAACAACTACACATGTATTATAAAATATTTTTTGTCTTTTGTCACATATTTTAAATTATACATCTGTCTGTTCCACCATTCCTAAGGTGTTTTTTAGTTAATTATTTTCCCTCCTTCAAAATGAATATGTCACAGTAGATATGCTCACCATAGCTATATACCAGTGGGACTGTAAGAACAGCAGTATATTTTTTATCGATGAGAAATGGAAGGTTATGTGAAATATTACATGAAATGTGTGAAGATTATTTCCAATTCTAGTGTTAGAAGACAGGTATCTACATGTACACCATACATTGCTGACATGTGATTGGCTCCATGCAATAATAAGAATTTACTATTATTTATTTCTATTATAATTCATATGATAAGAAACAAAACAATAAAAGCCCCCAAAATTAAACAAAATTACATATATATTTCAAGATCTAGTGCTGATCAGAATCATTTTAACCTATTAAACTTGATGACAAGTAATCCACTGGAGTGAATGTAATCATTATGTACTGCAACATGTACTACTAAAAGTTAAAAAAGAAATCACTACTGCATGTCACATTTCATTGCAGACATTCTACCATATCATTATGATAACAAGTAGAAGATGTACTATCAGGGAAGGAAACGATATTTATATATTGATACTCAAAATACGCACTGAATTATTCATGCCTTTTTATTATTAGTAGTAGTGGTAGTAGCAGCAGGAATTTGATAATTTCCTCTCACTTTATTAAACACAACTGTGAGTAACATTCTAATATAGTATCACTACATATTTGCTGACTACCAAATGCTTATGCAAATACCTGTTACCCACAACTTAAAAATCTCGTGTTATGATATTGTAGACTTAATTCATACCAAAACTTTATCTTTATTTTATTGAGGCTTAAAAAGAAAAGAGCTGTCTCTTTCTTGGATTCTCTTCAAAATAAATTAGAGAAATTTATTGTACTCTTAGAGTCTCTAGGTACTACTTTTACCGTATTAAACCAGCAACTGATGTGCACCTTTCACTACATAAGGAGCAGGACAGCTGCACATTAGTGCGGGGCATTGCTCAGTTACCCCCAGACAGACTCCAAAAGCCTATATATCTCACTTTATGTAATTGCAGATCCTTGTATTAATACTCATAATACTTGCAATAATTAGCAAAAGTTACCAAACCAGCGAAATTTCAAATATAAAGTTTTCTCTATTGTGGTGTTTCCCCTCCTTCTTACTCACAGCTTCCTGATAATTCAGACTCTAGAGACTCGGGGTTGGGACAAGGTCAGCATTTTATATAAAGTTTTCATGTATCTTCTTACTTGGTTTTTCCCCTAAAACCAAAGTCGGGGACAAATATTTGAGTAGAGAAAATTAAAGTGCGAAATTATCTAAGACTAAAAAGTCAGGTACAGGGGAGACCTGGAAAACAAGCAGTTCCACTGTAAATCTATATTTTTAACATTATCCTTAAGGAAAAATAATGAATGCCTATCTCATTGGAATTGCCTGATATGCAATTATGTTTAAATGTTTTTATATGTATTACAATACAAATAAATAGTAAATTCTTGTTGTAACATGGAGCCAATTAATCACATGCCACCAATTACTTTTACCCCATGTTATATTTATGTACCAATTTCCTAAAATAAGCAAACTGTTATGCATTGCAAATATATACAGTTGAATGTTTTAGAAACTTAACTATGAATTTATAAGTATGAAAAGCAATGCAATTCATTGTATTAATTTATCCTTTTTTTTACCATAGTACTATCCCACTGTGCACAAGTGCCATGTTCTCCTTACCCATCCATCTGCTGGTGGACATACAGGATGTTTCCGAGATTTAGCTATTACATAATGTACTATCATAAACACAGTATGTGTGCATGATGATGTCACTTCTTCTGCATTTGGAGACTTTGGAGAACGTCCTTACCTACATGTATGACTTCAAGATTTAGACCTATTTCCTCTTCTAGATGTTTAAATATTTCTGTTTTAAGATTTAATATATCAGTTTTAATATTTAATATATTCTGTTTTAATATTTTACATATCAAAATTTAATATTTAGATCCCATTGTGAATAGCATCAAGAAAAACAAAATGCTTACCAATTAACCTAAAGAAAGAAATCAAAGACTTTTAAAACAGAACCTAAAGAACTCATTAAATAGATCAAAAGCACATTAGAAAATGTTAAGTTATACATTGTTCCTGAATAGAGAGAAAACATTATCTAATGGTCATCTTCCCAAAATTGATATGCAGATTTAATGCAATCCCAATCTAAATAGGTACCAATAGCATACATCACAGAACTGGAAAAGCAATCCCAAAATTAAATGGAACTGGAAGAGACCCAGAATAACAAAAGTAATCCTTGGCAACAAGAGCAAAATAGCAAGTATCACAATCTCACATTTAAAGTTATATTGCAAAGCTACAGTGATAAAATACAGAATATATTGGCACAAAATGGACATTTGCATCAATGAAACATAATAGAAAATGGATGCAGAAACACCCACAGACATGTACAACCCCCTGATCTTTCACCAAGAGACCAAAACACACGCTTGAGAACATGGTACACCATTTGCAAATGCTGATGAGAAACTGGCCATACACATGCAGGAGACTGAGGCCATCCCCAAATCACTCACGATGTGGATTTTAAAATGAGAATGGCTGAATATCTTTAGAAATTTAGTACAGAATGTACAACTTTGTGCTAAGTGATATTTATGTAGGGAGCCATGGTATTCAAAAATTTTCTAGGGTACAATTAAGTTTGACTATATAATGACAGTAAAGGAAGGAGGAAAGCGAAGTAAAACTTTGCAAAGACATGGAATTCAAGACAGAGAAAAACAGTGGTTAAAAGACAGCAAAATGAGAATCAATGAAACAATGGTTATTTTTTCCCCAGGTCCTCCCTCACACTGGGCTAAGTGTTCTAGTATGTACTACTCCACCCTTTTCTTTTAATTTGAGTAAGCTTATTTTTTCATTTATTTTTAAGTGCATAGTGCAATGATAGGTAAGGAATACAATCAAATACAAATATTCTTCCTTTTTTCATATCAATACCCTCCAAAATATTATGACTATGTCATCCGCTCTGGGCACATCGTGAACTTAATGATTATGACTGTTTCTCTTGCTTGCGCTAAAGTACATTTTTTTCTAAAATGTAGATGTTTGATTTTCATGCACAATTAAAATATTCAAGCATCAAAGATTTTTGATCCCTCATTAGTTAACGGAGAACCAGCAAGAAGTTAAGATTGGCTCATATGAGAATTTTCTTTCAGAAATGTATGTGCGTTTTGAACAGTAATCCATTTGCATGGTTACAAACAGGAATCATTTTCATCACCGTCAGTTTTTCTGTATTATGACTTCTATTCCTTCACCGTTGTAAATAGTCTTGTCAATAACAGACTAATAAGCAGTACAACCATGTATAATCCCAAAATGCCCATAACTCTGCTCAAAAAAATAAAACTCCTTGTATGTGTATTTTTTTGCTTAAGGATTGATTTTCCCTCCTGAGAGTCTCTACCCATATTCCAAGCCTAGTTTTTCAGTCTGTCCTTGAGACTGTGAGCAAATTGATGGATGACATACTGTTGTTTTTGTGAATGTTTCTTGAATGTGTGCTGGAGATGGTAACTCTCTGGAGTGCTCTAAATCTCAACTGATGCCGCCAGTTTATTTAGGACTGGGGCTATGGCTCAGTTGAAAAGAACTTTCCCAGCATATTGAGTTTTAGCACAGAGAAAAGGCAACTCTATTCATGCTTTTCATATTTTATTTTTGCCTCTGTACTGCAAATGATTCAGAAGAGCTAACTTTTGATGGCAACACAGCAGCGCTAGATAAGGGTAGAGCAAGCCTAAGTAAGTTGGTTCCGTAATTAACTGAGGTGCTTTTCCTGAATCTGACTGTCCTCTAGCACATTGCTCTTACCAATAACTGAATTTGCATCAAAAGTGTGAATATATTATAATATCATTGTCCACATGGCGTGTATGTAAAAACAACTAGATTTCAAATGGTGCTTTCTTAAAGCTAACAGGAAATATATGTCCTGAATAGGAAAACATACTATCGTCATAGAGGCAGAATACTGATAGTACACTCGATCTTAGCCAAAAGGCTGAGAAGCGATGAGGCAGAAAATGGAGAGATTATTCAAAATAGTGTTCCATTCTTAAGAAATTTTTTAAAAGTTTGCCACAGATTTAGATTCTTTTAAAATATACATCTCTTTATTTTTATCTTTAGAGAGAGAAGAATATACTAAGAAAAAGATAGTTATATGCTCTTAAATGATAATTTTATCACTTCTCACACTATGAAACAATATTTACAGGTGTAATGGGAAAATTTTATCTGTGCTAAAGTTTAGAGGAAATCCTATGATCTTGATTCTTAACAATGTTGATGAATATTGGTGTTTCTATTCACATAACAGATGACTTGTCTTACTATGTGTTATGGTTTGTATCTAGATGTCCCCCCAAAACCTTATGCAGCCATGGGGTGGGCTTCTAGAGTTTATGATTGATTCATGGTCCAATGTTGGGATTATGGGTGTCAGTGCTGCACCCACCCTGAGGCGAGGAGTTTACATACAATGTTAGGGATTGAAAGAGGCTGCTTGCCTCACTAGTCCCTTTTTGCTGTTGTTACTTTTGCTGTTTCTGCCTCTGTGAACTGTTTTCTTCTGCCATGTGCCACTCTGCCTTAGGGACGGTTGAATATGGTCTGAAACCTCCACAGACTGTGAGCCAAACAAACCTTTCTTTCCTTAATTTTTGGGTGTCAGGTATTTTGTCCTAGTAAAGAAAGAATAGCAACTAAGACAATTTGGTACCAGAGAAGTGGGGTCCTTGCTGTGACTGTACCTACCACTTAGTTCAAGAGCCTTGGTAAATGGCTATGGAAAGTGTTTGGAAAGGTTTGGAGATTTCTCCTGAAAGAGAAGCCTGAGAAGGCCTTTGACTGTTCTGTATGCCAGATTCTTGTCAGAGCTCAGAAGACCAGAAGGCTGATAGAAATCCTGCTGGTGAAGACCAGGCTCAGCAGGTCTCCTCTGGGAGGAAGGACTGCCTTGTGTGCTGGGATCCAGATGTGTGCTATGGCTTGGTACAGTTTTGACTGCATTTTGCTTGTGATCAGAGACTTTACCTGAGACTAAGATTAAGGGCAATGGACTACTTAATCTAGCTTAAGAAATTTCAAGGCAGTCGATAGTTGAGGCAGTGGCATGACTATTGTTGGGGGTTGTTATCTAGGTTTATGTTGAGAATCAAGAGCAAAGAGCCCAAAGGTATGATTTAGAGCATGAGTTTAGCTTGAAAGAAAGCTCCCATAAAGCTGTGGACTGCAAAGGTAGAGCTAAGATCTCATGTGCTGAGAAGGAACAGGGGATTATAAAGATGGCCCACAAGAAGCAGCAAGTTTCTACTCTTTGCAGGCTTAAATTTGCAAAAATGAAACACTGCTTTGAGGAGAAAGCTGCAGAGTACCGTGTTCCAGAGTGGTTGTGGCCATACCATGTGCCAGAATGGGTGGTGACATAGAGAATTTGTTTTTCAGAATCAGGGTCAAGGTGCTCAGTGTTCCAAGCACACCAGCCCCACAGCCAAGAAAAGGAAAGCCTGGCTAATGCTCCAGCCGGCAGCAGACCTTGACATCATCCACATGGTGGTGGTTTTAGGGGCACACAGAGTGCAAGAGTTCTGAGATTATGAAGCTTCCACCCAGATTTCAGAAGGCCTGGGAGGTCAGGCAGTGTGCCGTGAGAGAGCGGCATGGAAGCTGTGAGTGTGAAGCAAAAGGCGCAGTGGGGACCCCAGAAGTTTGTAAAACCCAGGAATGTGGATTATCTGAGGAAATCTGCAGGGAGGGAGCAAAGTGGGCCCAAGAGTGAAGTCATGGGTGCTACAACCACCAGAAGGCCCATAGCGGCAAAGCCAAAGAAGGCTTTTGGAGCTCATAATTTATCTCAGAGTTGCTTTGGATGCTCCACATGGAACTACAGGACATAAATGTTAGCCCTGATGGGTTTTGGACTTGATTTGGTCCCAGTGCTTTGTATCCCCCTGTTGGAATGGTAATGTCTGTCTTGTGCCATTGAGTGTTGGAAGTGTTTATGTTTGTTTACATGTGTACAGGGGCTCACAGTTAAGTGTTTGCCTTAGATCTTGGAGTAGACTTGGGACTTGGACTTTTCAACAATAGTGACACTTGTAGGACTCTGGCAGTTCTTAGAGATGGACTAAAATGCCTTTTGCATAAAGGGATGTACATAAGTCTTTGAGGGGCCAGGGGCGGAATGTTACGGTTTGCGTGCAGATGTCCCCCCAAAGCTTCATGCAGTCACGGAGAAGACTTCTAGAGTTTATGACTGATTCATGGTCCAGTGTTGCGATTACGGTTGTGAGTGCTACAGCCACCCTGGAGGGATAGTTTGTATACAACATAAGGGGTGGAAAAGAGGCTGCCTCACTAGTCGCTCTCTGCTCTTGTTGCTTTTGCTGCTCTCTTCCTCCAAGAGCTGTTTCCCTCTGCCGTGCCCCTCCTGCTTTGGAGCCAGCTGAGAATGGACTGAAATTTCCACAGACAGTGAGCTAAACGAATCTCTCCTTCCTTAATTTTGAGCATAGGTGTTTTGTCCCATCAATGAGAGAAAAGTCACAAAGACACATTTCCCATGAAGATTCATTATCTAATGACGTGTACTTGCAATAGAATAGTTCCTGCTCATGTACCACGTATGTATTCTGGAGTACAGTTATATTTTGATTCCCATACTTTTTCAAAAAGTTAAATATATTTATCTAAAGCAGTATCTTGCATTCTGGTTAGCAAAATTATTTTAATACTTGCCCACATTCAGAATGTAAGAGCTAAACTTTCTTTGTTAGGTAGACATAACCGTAAAAAATATTTGATTTTCTTTTCACACTGTGAAAATCATATTTAAAATTAGCCATACAGTACTTTTACATCTGTAGGAAGAAAGAATAAAGCCATTTTTTTTGTTTTTCAGTCTATGATCTCAATCTCTTAGCTCAAGTTCCTGTGAGCTCCGTCACTTAGTACAAGTTACTTACTCTTTTTCAGACTTAAATTCATCAGTATAATAGGAACAATGATATTTCACAATGAGAAGAATATTGTTGGAGTTAAGTAGTTGATGAGTGCAAAGAACTAGGTATAATGCCTTTGTAGAGCCTCAAGAGATGGTTACATCATCTTTTTATCAAAAAGCATTCATAGTAGACCATAGTGTTTCAAAATGTTCACATTATAACAATAGTGATTACTTTCAACTAGGCAAATCTTAAATTATTCTTCATCCCTTATCAAATTCTCTCCTTTCACATACAAATAGAGCTGTAATTCAGGTTCTCAATAGATAATGAGAATGAGCTTGCTATAGCATATGCTTTAAGTGCACAAGTTGTGAATACATGCATAATTTTGAATGAACTTTCCTCAAGTCACTTATGATGATAATAGAAATAATAAAACTTTCAAAAACATTGTTATTTCCCTGTACTTCTAAGTACTTGCAATGAAAAAAATAGATTTCTGGGTGTGCTATTATTAAGAACTCTATCATTATTTTTTATTTTTTAATGTTTTATCTTTTTTTTGTGCCAAGAATCGAACTCAGGGCCTTGTGCTTGCAGACAGGTGCTGTGCTGCTGAGCTACATCTAGGCTGGTAATGGATCTTTATTTTAAAACCACAGTTGACCCAAAGTGAGACAGCAGTGGTTTGAGGTTTATGGACATATTAGCTAAAAAAAAAAAAAAAAAAAAAACCTTACAGGATATGCAGTGATCAGAAAATCAGCTAAGTTTCAGCATTTGGAAGGGAACTGTCAGCTGACTGACATTCCATTTCCCCTAATTTCTCAATTTATGCATTCAGTAAAGAAAATGATAAGATTTGCCAAGAGGCTTGTGGTAATTTTGAGAGCAAAAGGGTGTGTGAATTTCCATTTTTGTCTTGCCTTACAGCTAAGGTTAATTATCACCACAATGGAAAAGAAAACGGAGGGAAATTTACCAAAACTCTAAAGAAAAGGAAAGGTTTGTTGGAGCCAAATGCCTGTGGGCTATCAAATATCTTCATAAATGTCAGAAACTGTTATTATCACTCTTTCAAATATGAATGTACTGAGACCTATGCAAAACACATTGCGTGGTCATCTGCGTTCCTTTCCTGTTTGTGTATGTTCTCAGTCTTACCGTTGTTGTGACTACTGAGACTTCTGATACTTGGGATATACGTGGAGTATGAACATACACCAGTTTTACCGTATATATTTTCCTTTATTGTTCTATTTGTTGTGATTGTTGCTGTATATTTTTCTCTTATTTATCTATTTTGTGATGTTTCAGATTATCTCAAAACTGTAAAACCACTAGAAAGACAACCAATTACATAACCTATTTAGTTGCACTTTCCTTCTTTAAATACATTTTAGCCTCACTATGCTCAATTTGAAAATAATATTGTTTTCTTCAGAAAATTTCTCCCTTGAGGCTATTATGATTGTCATGAACAGTACATTCTCAGAAAGTTGTGTCAAAAGAATGGAAAAAAGTGGAAAGGTGTGAAAGAAGTTATTTTCCAAATATAAGAGAAGGAACATTGAAGCACGGTTCATACTCTTGTTTTTACTTCTAAACCTCTAGATATTCGACCTTTGAAAATTTTACTTCTAGTAGAAGTCCCCATATAATTCTCACTTTGAGGAATAATTTACTTGTATAATTTTCTATCATTTTCCTATCCAATATGTCAATTAAGTTAAATTCTCATGTATTTTAAGTTAATAAAACGCAGTTAATGTTCAACATCTGAGCGATACAATTTTAGAAACTTCTATAACACTGAATTTATAAGATTTTACCCTTGTTTTTAACTTTTTCCTAATTTTAACAGCAATAAGACAAATGAGTGTATAGTAGGCAATGAGGAGTTTTAAAAAGACATAATAGACACTACCCCCATTCTTATGATGCCGAGGAAATCATAGAAGCCCAAAGAATTGATATGTGCATCATCATTTCTTAAGTGTCTGGTCTGAGGTGAGCACTGTTCTGGATATTACGGTTAGAGTAGTAGGTGACACAGAATTCCAACACTGATGCAGAATAACTTGCATGGAAGTGTCAGACATCAGTGTACCGAAATAAAGAATGAAATTTTTTAAATAGCGGTGCCTATTTTCAAATAAATAAAACAGATTAAAAGGAGAACAGTGATTGAGGAGGTTTCTTTTGACTGAGGAGGTCATAAAAAGCTCTTGGAATAAAACAGCTTTGAACATATTTTGAATGATATCAAATGTAAAAACCACACAAAGATCTCTGGGAAGTATTTTCATTTCAGGAATAAAGAATTGGAAAGCCTCAGAACTCACAATACAGACCAAAATCTTCTAAAATAAGGAGATTTCTAACAAGGAACAGAGAGGGCCACTAACTGGAATTGGAGAGAGAGAAAAAAGAGGACTCCCCACGGAATTGATACATAATTTAAACTTTCAGGGATGAGTAGGTTTTGATTTACAGTCATTGGCTTCAACATTCTCACGCTGCATATGACAAAGTTGTAGGTAAGTACATAGAGAAGAGACACTGCCAAAAATGCAGTAGTACATGGTTATCTTGATAATGATACACATATGGAATAAACGTATATAAGCGTGTTGTATTAGTAACATTTGTAAGAATGTCCATAAAATATTGAAGAAACAGCAACCTATCCACATGTTTCAAGTGATGCAGTTTTTTAAATTGTATGTTATGGGGTCTGTCAGAGTTCACCAAACTAACTAAGGATGCTTTAGCTAGAGGAGGCATAGTCATAGAAGCCTGAAAACTACAGAAAGTACCTTTTTCAGGAAGGGTGATTTAAATACTTAGAAAAGAACTTCCCGATAAAGAAAACTAAAACGTCTGGACAAAATATGTTTTTAAAATGAAAAACATCCACTTGACAATAAAAACAAGTGTAGATCCTGAACTGAGGTACAGAAGGCAATGCACAATTACACATATATGTAGTAAAGAACACTTTTGCTAAGAGGTGCAGTCCCTAAGTAGACTGTCCAGTGCTTTTGATAGACTATTAAGAGAGAATGCTCAAAGTCATAAGTAATCAAATTCCAGAATATTGGTACAACCTGAATTTAAATTGGTACTCCAAAAGCAGAACAGAAGCAGAAGTAAAAAAAAAAAAATCACAAAGCTTGTCCTCTGGGAAGTCTGGGAAAGTTAATTGATGATCTCTGAGTATGTTTGCCAGCGAGGGTCCCAGGGGCACCTCGTCATTAGGACGATATTGTCATGATGCTTCATAAGCATTCTTACTAAAAACAAAAATTCAAACACACTGCTTTAAATCCAACAAAACAAAAAACACAGGCAAAAAGACACAATTAGAAAATATTCAGTAGAAATAATGGAATTAAAATACTAAAATGATGTACGAGGGATAACAAGACAAACTATGCATACTCCATGCCAATACGTGGAAGCAAGGTGTAAAAATGTCAGTAGAAACATGGAAACCGAGAATTGTGCTTCTGTAAACTTCAATGGAAGGACGAAATCATTATTTAAGAAATAAGGACAGCAGCTTAATTGGAAACAAAACATAAGAAAATGAAAGTGCAAAATACATGAAGAAAAAATATGAAAAAAAATAGAGAAGATCCAGAAACACAAATTTTGTTTAGAACATATAAAGATTTCATTTAACTTAAAAAACCTATATGAGCAAGAACACAGCAAAATTTGAACATGCACTTCATAGAACAGTGAATCTAAAGCCTCTTCATATATATATATATATATATATATATATATATATATATATATATACACACACACACACACACAATATTTTTCATTACTAGGAATCTGGAAAACAAATTAAAACTTACTGTGAACCACGATCCACGCACCATATTGCCCAGGAGTTAAAACACTGGCAAGAACGATGAAGAATGGCAGTTATAAATAGTGTTAAAACAAAGGTGTTAGGTATGTTCCAGGTTTCTTAGAAAACATATAAACACTTATCTACTCAGAAATATACTGTAGTAAAAACTACATTGTTGACTAATATATTCATAAGAATGATTGTAATATCTTTTGAAAAACAACAATTTAGTAAACAATGGTATGCCATATTTTACAATGGTAAACATTGTGAACATTCAAAAACTAGGGGAAGAGAAAAGGTTGTCATCCCAATGGTTTCTCATAGTACTGCTTGTGTTCTATTCCCCAAGACATCTGAGTTTCATCAGTTTTTAATTTAATTTTGAAATGTGTATTATATTTCTGATATGAAGTATAAATGAAACAAATTTATGTACTTATATCATATTGGAACAGAATACGCAATTCTCCATTTGCTTACCCAACTTTTCCTTTGCATGGCTACTTCCATTTATAAACTCTTCTTTAAAATTATGCCTAAAACTTGGCAAAATCTAGTTATTATCTCTCAATGTGGAGCATAATTGCACCCATTATATAATTTTATGAAAATCTATTTTTAAAGAAGTCCCTGTAAAGTTTTGTCAAGCTCTTGATTAATATTTCTGTTCCTGTGATAAGAAAATGTACATCTCTTCATATTATGAGCACAGTTAAGCAACTAAATGAAAAAAGGCAAGAACTGACAGAACAATAGAGTACACAGTGGAAAGGGCATGAGGCGAAGATCCTGAGGCCCACTTGTATGTGTTAGGTCTGTCTTTCTTAGGAATGGACTTGTAAACTAGTTATTTAAGCAGTGATAATTCCAGTTTTCTCATCCATATAATGGTAGAAAACAAGTTGTGTAAATCAAATGAACCATGAAATATGAAATTTTTATATTTAATGTCAAAATGATACCCATTATTGTACTTATTATTTATTTCTCAAATGATGGTAATTAAATTGTTTAAAATGATAATATTACCCCCATTATGAGCATGTTAGTGGTCATGCATGGGTTCAAATTTACACAATTTTTCATTCCAGTGTGACACTTTTAAGAATGTGAATTCCATGATTTGGTACAAGCCTCAATCTAAATAATAATGGATATAATTAATATTTTAGATGATTTGTTCCTATATTTATGTTTAGAGCAGTATCTTTTATTACTGAATATAAAGAAGCTTAAGTAAGCTTTCCTGGTGCCAAATTTGTATTGCACTTTTACATGAAATTAGATTGCAGAATTGTGTGAAATAAACTCAGGCAGTTAGTACATTCATCATTAAAAGACCATATGGCCAATTTATCATTGAAAAATATTTAAAATAAAACCTCAAAATCAACTGCTTTTAACATTATCTATAGACTATTTTTACCATAAATACATTTTCAATTTATATAACATTGTATTCTATGTTGTGTATGTGTACCCATGAATATATCATATATTTATCATGAATAAGTCATATACTTGGCATATATAGTGTACATATCTATATGTACCTCAGTTCATGAACTTTGTTTTTTCCATGATTCTGGTTGAAACCCAAGTTTGAAAAGTGAATCCAATTCAATGGGTCACTGTTGAAGTTATGAGAAAATTATTTAGGTTATTGTCCACTTTGGTTTGCAATCAGACTTGTGGAGAGAATTGAGTTCATGAACTGAGGTATGTGATATGTTTGTATATGTATATGCATATGTATATATGTATATGTATGTATATATATATTTGTGCACACATATTTAGTGTTTTTTCATTCTATCATTTCATGGTTGGTTGCATTTCCTTTAGTTTTTGAAAAAATAAATGCATTAATTCTCAAAAAATGCTTTATTAAACTTTGCTTTAGCGTGTCATATTATATTTTGTCTATAATGACTACCTGTTTTGCTGTTTTTAATTGGCAAAATTTTACTTTTTGTACTACTAAAATTATGTAATTCTTTTCCTATCTTGTATTACTTTTTCAGATTTGTTCATAAAATAGAATTTAAAACATAAACATACACTCAGTGATAATGAGGACCTGTCATGGGTGAGTCTTCATGAATCTGATGAGTGAATGCTTAGTCTGCCACTAGCTGATGTGACAGAAGCATATATGAAACAGAGAAGAATGACTGTCAAATGAGTGCACCCAAACATAAGACACTTTTTAGCATAGTTACTTTCCTACGCCCTCTGTGTAACAGTCAAGTTTTGCATGAGCTTTTGGAATGAAAACAGCTCCACTCCTAAATAATAAATTTATTAATTACACTCCTTATGAGTTCTGACAGCAGTCAGCTTTGCGCGTTCCTGATTCCATTCCAAAGGCTCTATTTTCTCTGTGATTTATGTAATAGAGAGCAGTGTCATGAGGAAAGACTTGTAGGATAAAATTTGTTAAAGACTGCGATACAGATGGCTGCCTTTGGATTGTGTAGCAGGTATTAATAAAAACGCATTGAACAGGGAGGCAAGGGCAACAAGCAGCCATGAAAAGGTGCCCACAGGCTTTTCTTTCTTTAAAGACCCACTAGCTATTGTTTTCACAACCAACCTGAAAAGTCTCAAGTTTATATTTAGCTGAGAACCATCTTTAGGCCATTAAAATAGAAATTGGTCACTGAAGGATAAAAATAACCAAGAAAGTTGTTAGAACTATGTTTCTCTATGCTTAAATGTTCACCAAGAAAATTATACTGGCTACTTTTTTAAGGTATATTTTAAAAATAGGATATTAAAGAAAATCAGAGTCAGGTAATTTTCAGTATCATCATCTAGATTTTCTAATTTTTTTTTGTCCCTAAACATTCTCAATACGTAAATATCTTAAGCATGAAACTACCATATGTCTAGTGCAATAATATTCTCTGGATAATTATTTTCTTTACTAATCTATTTTGATACTAATTGTTCATTTGTTCTGTTTTGCTCCTTATTTTCTACAAATGCCAATTCTCCACAAATTATTACAGTTAATGGGAAAAACTGTAAATAAGATGATTTGTTATTTTTTGAGAATGCATTATATCATAGGCAAGATATTTCTATATGGTCTTTGTTATTTTTCTCCTTCCTGAGGCATAATACCTGACACTCAAAGTTAGAGGAGGGAAGGGTTTATTGTAGCTCACAGTTTGTAGAGGTTCAGTTCATAGTTGGCTGGTTTCAAAACAAGGTGACATGAAAGAAGGGCATATCAGAGGAGAAACAGTTCACGGCAGGGAGAAGGCAGCAACTTAGCAAATACCAAAGAAGCACCAAGTGATGG
Organism: Dinomys branickii; assembly: GCA_004027595.1. NCBI lineage: Eukaryota > Metazoa > Chordata > Mammalia > Rodentia > Dinomyidae > Dinomys > Dinomys branickii. The sequence continues at coordinate 55,976 of PVLD010002820.1, forward strand.
TAGGGATCCTTGTTCTGTCTCTTATGTTCTATCCATGATACATGCACCTCGGGTGAGTAGCACTCATTCACAGGACAGGTCTTCCGATTATCTGGACACAGAACTATGCCAAATCAAACAGTACACTACTTTACTAATCACACACCCTAATCTCACCACCACACACTTAATGACAGCATTATACATGCTAGATACAGCCACTTCTGAAAAACCACATCTATGACAGCAAGAAGATTTGAGGGGGACATTATATATGCACCATAACATATACCAACATCCCAAAACCTTAGCATGATTTTGCATAACTAATGAACTTTATTTCAACTCCCAGAAAATGTTTCTTACACATTTTTCTAGTGTAAGAGTCAGTACTTTCACGTGCCATTTGACACTCGTTATATGTAGCAATTGCTTTTTCTGTGCCATCTCATTTTCATGTAATCCATTTTTCATGGAATTTAAATGATTCCTAAAATCTTCAAAAGACACACCAGATATTGATCTTCTGACTCAACTTCTGGTGAGCAGAAGGTAAGTTACACATTTTGTGGATTTCATACTGCTTGCAGAACTCACCACTTGGATAGAGACTTACTTGCAGTTTACAACAATTATATTCCCTTTTCCTTTAAATGTTATAGGAAAATAATATTTTGGTAAAAATTAAACTGGTTAATTTTATATCAGTAATGATATATCCATCTTTTACAATGAATCACGTCTCATATGGATTAAAGTCAACTATTACTGACACCATAAAACCAATAGAGAGAATAACTTTCTCAGATCTTAATAAGCTTCTGTCAGGTTCAATGAGCCATCTGCTTTTGGAACCTGCCAAATGAGGCTCTTTACGAAAGACTTACTTAATTATTAATACAAATTTATTTTTTCTAAAATCGCCACTCTTTCATTGAAATGTGCCTTTTTTGCTTTTCGATATGCTTCATAGAGATGAATACTTTAGTTTCTGCTAATAAACTTTATCTATGTTGGCACCTAGAATTCTAGAAAGTAAAAAAAATTTGTTACAAAATTTTCAGGCAATTCTATATATCATCTTCTTGCTTTTATTAACCTTTAATGTCATTCTTTGAAAATTATAATGTAAGAGCTAAATATATATATATATATATACATATATATATATATATATATATATATATATAAGAAATAGTCATTGTAATTAGATGAACTCATTAAAAATTTTACTTTGGTAATTTTAGAAACCTTTTGAGATATACAATGAAATACTGAAGTACAACAAGATTCTAAGAAGTGAGCTGAAACCATTGTTTCTTAAAAATGTAGTCTAAACATTTTAAATGATGAAATTTGTAAGTTTAGTTTACATAGATGGAGGTAGTTTACTTTGGAAAATATAAGCCAAACTTTTCCAGATTTAAACTGCAAATAAAGGGGCTGGGGGTATGGCTCAGTGGCATAAGCGCTTGCCTGGCACGCGCAAGGTCCTGAGTTCGATCCCTGGTACCGGAAAAAAAATAAAAATAAAAAAAAAATAAACTGCAAATAAAGTGAAAAAAATATGCATTGAACTTTTTTTGTTGTACTACAGGACCTAGAGATAATCCAGACACTGTCACTCTTTCACCTTTAAAAATTCTAATAATAATTTGGCGAGGTAACTTACATTATCACTTTTGAAAATGAAGAGATTGAAGTTCTTTAACTGGTTTTCTAATACATGAAGAATTTATTTTTTACAGTGCTTCAAACTCAAAGGTATGTGATAAATTTTTCAGGTATACACTTACATCACACAGAATCACATTTATCCTTTTTATTGTTAGAACAGATTACTGAAGAATTCAAAGTAAGGATGGTCTCCCAGCCTGACGGACAAATAACAGGAAGTTACTCAAATGACCACAGAGCGTATTAACATGGACCTCAGATCTCACTAAGCATTGAAAAGCCAAGTGAGTAACTCTGTTATGTAGGAGAATATTAGATCCAGTGAACTGCTGTTACTGTTCTTGATTTCTGTAATTTGAGCAGCTTCATTGAACTATTGTCAAGATGTTTTTGAGTCCTAGTGTTTTCCTTTCCTAGAACACTAGATATCTGTGTATATAACCATGCCACGTCACATAGGTAATTAGACAGAACTCTCCGAATGAGACATACTCTGATCCTTCAGCAGTATTGCTTATCAGCTCACTTCTATGTGCTTAAGGTCACAAGAATCATGTTTCTCCGTTCTCTAAGCATAACTTGTGTCAGTTTCCAATTTACTATAAAATGCATTTCTTAATTATATTCATTGTCACTTTATGGGGTTATTTTTGAACTAGTTATCCTGCATGTGCTAACTGAACTCTTCAGAAGGTGGTTAAATAATGTAAAACTATTTCTTACTTTGGTTATCATCTGGGAAAAAATTGCGGAGACAACAAACATTTAAAGTCTCTCAATTTTAAAACTTCATGTCATCACACTCAAAATATCAGAATGTGCCATTCAGTGATAAACACGTGCTCATTAATAACTTATTTTACTTGGGATGTTTTAATAAATACCTTTTTTGTGTGAGGACAAAGTAGCTACGTGTATTGAAGGACATTAACAGAAATAGTACCAGCATGACGAAAAAGAACACTTTATGCTGTGCAAATAAGTGAGGTTTTACAGGCTCAAGAGCAAGAGAGAAGAAAAGAGGGGTAGCATTTGCTTTAGCCTGGGGTTCTGCAGAGCCTGAGGTAGTGGCTGAGCTCCAGTGAGTGGAGGGGGGTGAATTCCGCAGCCACAATATTTTATCTATTCTACTGTCATCTCTTTTTTCTTTTGCCCTTTCATTATATCTTGGGCTTTTCGTGTAAGAGAAGCCACACACTATTTAAGCTTCTGGGTCTGATTTATTTCACTTAACAGTATGGTTTCAAGGTGCGTCCACATTCCTACACACCGCTCCTTCTTTGAACTCCTTTATGGCAGAGCAGTACTCCATTGTGTGTGCACAGCACGTTTTCTCTATCCATTCCTCAGTTCGTGGACATAAAGGCTGCTTCCCGGATGCGGTTGCTATGAACTAAAGACTTAGATGCTGTGCTGCTGTAGCACCTGCAGAGGGGTGTGCACCACCCTGGGCCATGCCACGCCATGCCACTGCCCCGCCGGAAGATGTAGCTCCTGACACCCCAAATCCAGGGTCGGTGAAAGAACTAAAGAAGCAGAGTTGAAAATAAAAGCAGATGATTTATTTAAGAGTGGAGAAAGGGAGGTATTTGGAAGGGAAATGCATGTGAATTTCTTATCTGCAACTCCCCTTACTGAGAGCCTTGTCTCGTGTAGGCTCCTAGAATCTGATTGGCTCTCGGGCTATCTGCGGTCCTCCCCTCGGGTTCCGTGCGGTCATGTTCCCTCTCCTGTCATTTGGTGGAGGCTAGAATTGTAAGCTGCCTCTAGTAAACCACCTCTAGCTGCTCTAAGTCTCTCCATTAACTTTTTTTTTTTTTGGTTTTTGAGACAGGGTCTTGCTATGTAGTGCAGGCTGGCCTTGAACTCACTGTGTAGGCCACTCTGGTCTCCCACTCATGGCGTTCCTCCTTCCCCGTCCTCCCACGTGCTTCTCCATGAACTTCTAACAAATATTTAATAAGCCCTCATTCTGCCTTTTCCTACCAATAAGTACATTATTTATTGTCAAATAAGTGCTGACAGAATACAGGTCATATTCACTAAATGGATGTGAGCATTATGGTTTTTTTTTTCCTCACAATGCCAATAAAGGAAGCATATTGTAAATAGCCTATCTGAACCACTCTTTTTGTGCATTCCCATCTAATACAATTGAAACAGGAGACAGACATTCAAGACAGTGGAGAAGACCGGAGGAGCTCCAAAGGAAAAGAAGGGAGTTTTCCTTCCTTCCTCTTTCATTCCATTCCAGGGGCAAGTCTGTTGGTGTCACCTCAGGGTAGATCTTCCCTATTCAGTAAATTCATTATGCAATCATAGCTGGAAGTATATTAAACTAGTCAACTGAGAGTTTCTTAAACAAGTTGATATAAGAATTAACTATCACCATGGTATACAAGGTAATGCTTTCATACATGTATGTGTAATGAAAAGATTTTACCAAACAAATTATACAACTTGTATGTTAGAACCTCATGTATTTACCTCTTCTTTCATTTTAAACTTTTTTTTTTTTTTTTGACGGTACTGGGGATCGAACTCAGGACCCTGCGCTTGCTAGGCAGGCGCTTATTCCACTGAGCTATATCCCCAGCCCTCTTCTTTCATTTTATATTGAAAAGACATTTCTCAGTGAATTTCATGCATCCATCACACTTCTGTTACAGTCACCAGGTTTCTCGAGGACATTAGATATGCAAAACTCCTACACTGGTATTTTTTCAGTGAGATGATGGGAGGATGATTTAAACATTTCCAAAAGGGTAAGTGATTTAGCAGCAAAAATGTAAGATTGAAATGATAGTTTTTATAGACAAGAGAATAACTGTTAAACATATAGTTATCATATCATAACTTCCTTTTGTTTCAAATAATTTACCTGTAATCACACGACAATTATTTTCTCTATTTTTAGAACTGTTTACATGCTTCTCTCTCCTTCACTAAAAAAAGCAAGCTCTATGAGGTTAAGGGCTTTATTTGATACTAAATTTATAGGTGAAATTTAGAATTTTCTGAGTTATATGGAAGACAACCAAAATCTGTTGGATAAAACAAATATATCAGTGCCAAGTATTAATGTCAAATGGATATTAATTTGTTCTTTTTTTGTGAAAGATTCCAGAAGTGTCCTTTTATAGAGTGATTGTCAATATCATCACATGAAACAATGATACTCCACTAGTATTGTTCATTATATTGTGAAGAATTAACATAAACATTAAGAATAGAAGTGAACATATGAAACTATGGGAAAATATAGTTTTAACTTCATCATGTGCATAAAATGAGGCCTTGAAATTTCTCAATAAGGAAAAAATATTTCATAAATAAATCACTGTTTCTAATATTATGTATTTCTGTGTCAATAAGGTATAAATTAATACCCTGCCATCACAGGAGGCCATATTGTAGCAAGGTTCTCACAGAGAGGGGCAGGACACCATGCTTCTTTGCAGGGATCCGTGTGTTCATACCCACAAAGCTGAGCCCCGAACATGGCAAGATTTTGCCTCTTATATAACTTTTTGTATTTGTCTGCCATGAATGGTAACACACTAACACATAGCAGCCTGATTGGACGCAATCTGTGCAACAAAGCAGTGCTAGAACTACACATGAATATCTAGGATCTAACTGAGCCATGTCTTTCTAGTTAACTAACTGAGTCTTTTTTGAATCTGAGAAGGCACTTCCCTCTCTACTGCATTCCTTCAGAAGCACCTGGCCACACTCCTCCAGGGTAGGGTCCTGTCACAATACGTATAAAATAAGTGTATACTCAGCATTTGGAGTTTCTTAGAAAATTCAGTTGACATAACTGATATGTATATATTTGTAAGTGGACGGATATGAGCACAGACTTAATTCTTAAGCATATAAAAATACTATGAATCACTAAAAATAAAATTAATTCTGCATTTTACTACCCCTTACATAGAGCTTGTCGGAAATTTGACTGACAGTCTACCTGCAGGCCTCAGAGGTATAGTGGTTGCTGCTGCTCTGCTGCCAGGGTTTCCCAAAGGATATTTAAGTAACAGTTTGAGGTCTGTTTGTCTAGATGCCTCATGCCTCTGTTCCTTTCTAGGGTTCTACTGAATCCTTAAAACAGACCAAAGGAACAATTTGAAGCCCTTACAGCCTCTTTGCCTCCCTTCCAACTTGGAAAGATCTGTATTATCTAGGAGAAAAACACTTGTAAGATGTTTTCACACTGCTCTGCTCCTTCCAATAAAATTATCATTGTTTTCTATGCTCTTGTTATGCCTGTAACTTTTACTGGAGCCTCAGGTGTTAGGAACAAAACCCAGACTACTTTTTAGGGAATTTCAGCTGTTATCATCGTGCCTGAGGTAACACACTACAGAAACAACTACCTGAATACAGTGGGTTCAAATGAAAACGCAATGAAAAGAAAACTAAGATTAAACATATCCAAACTGAAACATTCACCATGTGCACATATAAATCAAGGAAAGAATTTATAATTATTCCTTACTGCTTTAAATGAAATTTGGAAAATATGTTACTTATTAAAGGTGAGGTAAAATTAAATGTATGATATTTTAAAGATTACCAAATCAAAAGAGAAATCTTTCATAAATTTTTGTAGTAGTATGACCTACTAATTTTGAGAGGACAGAACTTTCTATGTATACTAAGCAGTTATAAAAGGTTTTTGCGTTCTCCAGTAGTGTTCAGACTGAAAAATTACATACAATTTTACATAAGCATTTGTTGACTAGCCACGCAAATTTGAGTTGATTGATTTTTGTTATGTGGTATATGACCTGATAGGCAAGGTATTTAAATTAAGCAATGAACTCTGCATTTGTAAAAATATGGGACAAAGTAAATAAATGAATGAATAAAAATTAAGAGTCTGTAAAGAAACATTTATTGATGGAATTATAAAAAGTTAAAGATACTAGTGTATTACTGAAATAGTATGTGCAGCTAGATAAGCTCAATGTGGTGGAAAATATGCATATGTTAAATAGTTTCTTGAATAAATAAACTTTTCTTCAAAAAACGTTTTGTACTTATACATATGGATAAAAGTATGCATGTATGTGTGTTGTGACCTAATTCATGCATGCATTTCATCTATGTATGAGTATCTTTCCTAGTACTTTTTTATCTCAAAGAAGTTAACAGCAATTTTTGTTTTTGACAAATGATTCTTAATTTAGCACGTGCAACACAGAAACAGCTTGTTTCTAGCTCTTCTTCATTGAAAGAATATATTATCCATTTTCAAAGAAATTCAGCAAAAATGTGTTACTTCATGATTTTCATTAGATCAAGGCAGAGTCTTTATCTTCTTAGTGCATTTTACTCTTAGTGTATGTGCTGCTGAAGCAAGCACACACTTTATTCTTTGTTGGACATTGATATCCATTTCTGATTGATAAAAGCGTGACATTTTGCCTCTCCTTCATAATGGAATTATCATCCATTCATTGGAGACAAGAAATGTAACTATCTGAAAATTCCAATATTTTCTCTTACTTTGTACCTTAAACATGTTATGCAACCCATAAAACAGTATGGAATTATAGTAATGACTATTAAATATGTTAAATTTCAAGTCACGGAATGAGTAACAACGAGGAGAAATTACATATCTGTATAAACAGTAAAAATATTAAATGACATTTTCATAAACATTTTAATAGTCATCAAAATTTAAATTACTATTAAATTACCGTTACTTCTGTTTCTATTCTACATACTGAATTTTGCATTTATTATTGTGATGACTGGGTACATGCAAAAAATATGGTTAATAATTCTGTCATTCTTAAGTCCTCCAGGTGATGATTTGATTGTAGCTTTCCAGGGCCTTGAAAACAAATCTTTTATATCTACTTAGGTATTTGTAACACAAAATGTATTCTGCCCTATATTTAATTTAATTAGTGAAACTATGAAATATACCTTATATATTTCAATTTAATACAGCCCTTAGATTTATTATGGAGAGCTCTTGTGTTTCACTCTGCTTTAACTATGGTATTTATTACTTTAAAAAAGGTAAGCAATTTAAATGCTTAACCACACTGAATAAACGTCATCTATCACATCCAGATAGTGTGAAAAGTCATCACTTGAGCCTCAGTCCCCCATGACAAAACCACGACAATGAGAGATATCAGAGCTAGTTAAAATTAATATTAAAACATTCTCATGCACAAAATCATTTTGTATAAAATTATTGCACTAAGTGTCTCTGGGGATGTTAACTTTGGCAAAGTTACATATTATATAAAGATACAATTTAAATGGTTAATGGAGTGGAAGGCTCCTCATGTTAATTAGGACATCTGTATCCTGCCCCCCCACCCCAAAAAATGCCTTAGGAGTCTGTAGTCTCCTGTGCCTAGAAAACTATACATATATATATATATATATATATATATATATATATATATATTATAGTACCTAAACATGTAGAGATACATGCATAAGCACATAAACACACATACATATATAGGTTTAATGATATACATGAACACATAGAATAGTATCTATGGCCTAATGATATAGCTTAGGTAGATCAGCATGTCCTTCACAGAAGGCTCTGCAGTAATCTTTCAATTACCTTAATGACTTTTAGCTATAGTCTTGATACTTCTGAGCATTTCTTCTTGGGAGATATAAAACTGTCCCCACTAATATCCTTCAACCTTAAGTGACAAAGCACAGGCATTAGTCACGGTTTTGTCAATGTAGAGATTTCATGCTTACACCTGCCTTTACTTTGCACTCAGCTTTTCATTTCTGCCATGAAAATAAGTCACAAAGACATAAAGGAGTGGATATTCGTACGAAAGCAGCGTCAGTTTCCCATCTATAGCCCACTGTTCAGAACATAGCAACAAATGACAAGCTAGGAGAAGAAATACAATCTAGTTGTGTAAAGAAAAGAATGTGGACTCCAAAAAGCAGCAGATTGCAGGATCTTCCCACGTTCTGAAATAAATTACTACTACAGGAACTGCCTTCAAAATTAGTCACCAACTCACGGATTGCATCACGATGAAGCAAACATGACAGAGGGCCCTGAAAAGTGACCTTAGGGCCAGGGATATAGCTCAGCAGCACGGCGCCTGCCTGGCAAACGCAAGGTCCTCAGTTTGATTCCTGGTACGAAAAAAGAAAAGAAAAGAAAAAAATGACACTAAATAAGTAAAAAAGCATTTTAAATCTTATATAGAAAACCAGATATTCTCTAAAACTTGACTGAAATACAATAAAATCATTTATGTAAATGAAATATATCATGTTAAAATGCAGTCACTAAATTATCACACCCACTTCCTAGGAAATGAACATATTTTTGAAATATCTACCCAGTAATCTGTTATTTGAACAATTCTTATTTGAATGATCATTTGATAGTTTTTTGCACAACATTTTGCTAATTTTTTCTACTTAATAAGTGATAATTTCATCTTTTATGTATAATTCATTACTAAGATAGAGAAGAAAATACTTAATTTCACAAATTAGGAGAAAAGGGTGTCATAATTACAGGTTAAAATATTAAACTTTCAATTTAGAATATTATTTTAATATTAAAATTTTATTCGTGTTTATGTTATATTGCATGGACTACTCTGAGTATTGTACCCCATCACTTACAATGACCTAAAAAACTCCCATTAAGAAACAACCAGTTACATTATCATAAGGGTGAACTAGGAGTTCAAAAACTCTTCTCCTTTATAAAAACCATAAATAAATAATTACATGGTGGTGAATACAGCAAAGGAAGCACTTCAGCTACACCAAAGGGGTTTTAGATTGGTAGAATCTGTCACACAACACAGAAACTGGGGATGGCTACATAGAAAATCCTAAGAAATATTTATGACATTCCACTTCCGAGACAGAATTAAAGAGATTTACTCCAATGGAGAAATGGTAAACAGGAAGACACTAACAGCTCTCACCACCAATGTGAGTAACAAAAGTGGCCAAACTGAGGACAGCTAGAGCTCTCACCAGGGTTGAGCCTCACTGAGAAAGTTGTGTGGGGTCTATGCCACTGCCTCTTCTGCAGAAAGAGCTGATACCTTATGACGATTCCTGTAACCAAGCTGCTGTGGTGCTGTGGCATCTTGAGACTATATGCTGTCCTGCTACAAAGTCTGAGCATTAACTGCATGCCTACACCCTTAGGGCCTTCCTGCCACTGCATTCCCCAATTCTGTGAGCCTGAAACCTAATTTCACCAATCTCAACCTGAGTTGCTGCTGTTCACTGTATCTCAGGGCCAGACCCCCACCGACCTTCTCTATCAGTCTGAGCAAAGTGTTGGCTGCACAGTGCCCCTAACGTCCTAGGTCACACTTGTCCCATCATCACTGGAACCTGAAGTGCTGTTCAGTTTTCCTTCTAGGAACCACAAGACAGTGTCATCACTGCAGTGCACCCAGCTACTTGGGACTTGAGCTGTTGTACCTCCCCACATATATGAACAAACAAGTTGCTACTATGGGGTTCCATACTTTTAAAAATCTGGGTTGCTTTTACGCTGTTCTTTCCGGAGCTGAGATGTTGCAAGTTACTAAAAGTTCCAGGGCTGTACTCCTCAAAGCCCCCTCTAATTATGCCTAATCCTTGCTGAAGCATTAAGCAAACTTTTCACTTTATTTTTACCCCAAATTTAATGAACCACCTGACATTCCAATGTCTGGAATCCCCAACGTGAGTGCCCACCCACTGCAGCCTAAGTCAGTGCTATAGTCCACTATCCATGGCTGAGCTGTGAAGTCACACCACCCACAAGGTCCAAGTTGCTACTATGTCCTGCTGTCTCCAAGGCTGTCTACTGGTGTGCCATGTCCAGCAGCATTTGAAGCATCAGTGCTATCCTAATCCTGGGACACAAGTTTCTGCTGCTTTCTCTGCCAGGCATTTTATGTGCCTCATTTACCATTGCAGTTTCCCTAGTGACTGATTTTGACAGTGATATGCTGTGGGGATATTGTTTTCTGGTCACGGTTTCTTGATGTTCTATATGCCTCCCTTACTATATGTTAAATTTTTTGCCGTATTTGTACTATTATGTGAAGAAACAGATTTTCTATGTCACTTGTGCTCTCTTTTGAGTTTTCACTACTTATAACTACTCTTACTTTAGTCTTCCTTGTATAATATAAGGGCTATTGGTACCAGCTTTCATGCTATGTTGTATTTTTTAAAATTTTTCTCTTATTAGTTGTTTATCAACAACATCCCTGTCTTCTGGTTCTGATACATTGTCCTCATGTTGGTCACTTTTAGTGCCCATATATTGATATACTTTTACATTTCTGAATTTTTAGTTGGAGCCCTTTCATGGACTCTAATTCTTGATGGTGGTCATGCATATTTGCACCATTTTGTTTAGCTTCTCCATCATTTCATTAGTATCTGCTGAAGATTCACTGATCATTTGTTGTTTTAGGCCAATATCTCATTACTTATATTTTCTCTGAGTTGCCATCTACCTATTGAACTGCTATGTCTTCACCTCATATCATTGTGAATAAACCATGTGTGCAGCTTTTGGGTTTCTCCACTTTAATGCCCTGGATCAGCTTTGTATACATTTTGGAGGTAATCTTTTGGCTTGTGTTCTCATGTTTTTATTTTACTCTGTGTATGTGTATGTGTGTAGGGGGTGTTGAGGCTGATGTGTTAATTGTAGAGGAATTCTATTTTTTTGCTCTCTCAGCTGTATTTATTATTCTATTTTATAGTAGCATTGAAAACCTGTTTTATTTTCACTAAGTATATTGGTACAGGTCATATATACATAGTGATCACACTCCTCACAAGGAATGTATATCAGTACAGGACGTGTCATTATTGCTCTGTTTTCCCATTTCCTGCCTCTCCTTTCAACACTTTCCCTTCCTTATTTACAAAGATTTCTATCCATTTATCCATTTTTTCCCCCTCTCTAGTTTCCTTTTGAATAATTTATTTCACAATATTTATTACATATTTTGCTTTTTCTTTACACTACATTTTCTTACACCAGAGAGAAAATGTGATATTTACACATGTGTGTCTAATTTATTTCACCTAAGAGTATGGTCTCATGGTCTATCTACTTAGCTATAAATGACTCAACTTAATCCTTCTTTATGGCTGAGTAGTCCTCCATTATTTTAAAGAGCACATATCTTTTTATCCAGTCATTGGTTGATGAGCATTTGTGGCATTTCAAAGATTTATTTCTTAAAAACTGTGCTGCTATAAACATGGGTGTCCATATATCACTGAGGTATGATGCTTTTAATTCTTTTGGGAAGATACTAAGGAGGGGTATAACTGGGTCAAATGAAACCACTAATACTAGGGTTTTTGAGGAGTCTCCACACTTACTGTCACAGTGATTGCACCAGTCTCTACTCCTACCAAGAGTGGAAACATGCTCCTTTCTCCCCACAGCAGTGCCAGTATTCGATATTGGTTTGCTTCTTGATAGCCATGTTTTCTGGAGTGACATGGAATCTCAGCATTGTTTTAATTTTCCTCTCTGGAATGATCAATGATGTGGAACATTTTTTCGTGTACTTTTTTACTGTTTCTACTTATTCATCTGAGAAGTGTCTATTCATCTTAGTTGCCCATTTTTTGGCTGAGTCTATATTTGGTGGTTTGATTTTGAAATTATTTATATGTTCTAGATGGCTAAGATTATTTTACACTCTGTGGATTATCTTTTCATTTCTTTTCCTGTGCAAAAGCTTTTTGATAAGATGAGATCCCAATTGTTGATTCTTTATAGTACTTCCCGCGCAAATGATGTTTTATTCATGAAATCTTTGCCTGCATGTGTCTTCAGGTGTTCTACCTATTCTTTCTTTCAGCAGATTCAGTGTTTCTTTTTTAATATTTAGACACTCGAATAATTTTTATTTTAGTTTAGTGCATAGTGATACATTTGGGTCTAGTTTTAGTATCTGGTATGTGGAAAGCCTGTTTTTGACACACTACCTATTAGAGATGTTGTCTTTCTTCCTTCACTTTAGCTAATGTGTACTTTTCAGTGCAGTCCTCTGGCCATCAGTAACTACTGGTCTTCCCCTGTTTCCCAGGATTCAGCCACCTCCATGAACTTGTGATGGCAGGCTGCAGTGTACTTAGCTGAGTACCCAGTTTTCCAGCAATGGGTCACAATACACTTAATGACCCTTAGGCGGCCCAGAAACTCGTATCTCAATTAATAGTAACAGCTACGTTACCTTGGCTTTTGTAATAAAATATCTATTATCTAGTAGAAGACAAGGATCCCCACCACTGCTGTTTCTGTTCAACACAGTACTGGATGTAATAGGAAGAGCAACACAAAAAGAGAAATAAAAAACAGCCCCAGAAATTGGAAAGGAAGAATATAACCATTCCTCTATTCAAAAAACATGATCCTGTATGGATAAAAGCATAGAAAAGTCTAAACATCTCAAAATAAATTTAAAAGACGCAAAATCAGCTTACTGACAAAATCAGCTAATAATTCCAAAATACATTATTATAATATCCTAAAAATAAATCAAGGAAACAATACCAGTTACAATGTTTCAAACATATAAAACACAAATACATTTAACTAAGGAGGGTAAATTTAGCACTAAATGTGGAACACTAATAAAGAAATTCAAGGTGACAAAAATAAATGGAAAGATTGCTTATATTCAAGTTAAAATGTCTAGGCAGTACAAACAAATAAACAGATACATTGCAATCCCTACCAAGATTCCAGTGATATTCTTCACTGAAATAGAATGATCACAAATAATCAAAACAACCTTGGGATGACAAAATGAAAGTATCACACTTCCTAATTTCACATTATCTTTCAAAGCTTTAATCAAAACCGTATGGTACTGGCATAAAATCAGAACCATAGACCAAAGATGATGGAATGAAGAGCTCACCAGTAACGCCAAGCATATATGAGTAATAATGCTTCACAAGCATCAAAATGAGGAAAAAATAATACATTCAATATTAGGTGGCAAGCTCTCATTTTTCTTATATAAGTGGATGAAACTGGACATTGACACCATGAACAAAATTCAATTCAAACTATTTGGAAAGCCTAGAAGTGAGATCTGAAAATAGAAAAACCTAAAAGTAAACCCTCCTAAAAGCTTCTGGTAACTGGATTGATTAAAGCTATTTTTTGTATATAAAATCAAAACTCAGAAAACAAAAGCGAACATAGACAAGTGGGAATACACCATACTCAAAAGCTTTTGAACAACAAGAGAAAGACAGTAAAATGTCATCCTACTTGAGGGGAGAAAACATTTACAAATCACATATAGGATAGGAGGCTAAGACTTAATGTATGCAAGAACCTCATGCAACTCAATAGCAAACAACAAATAACACAGTTACAAAATGGACAAAGTTCTGGATAGAGATTTCTTAGGAGAAAATATATATGGGAAAATCCTCATCATTGCTATTCACAGTGCACAAATTACAACAGAAAGGGACATCATCATACATATCTGAGTGAGTGCTGCCGAGAGACAAGAGGTAAGAGATGTTGATGAAGCGGAGTGGAAAGGAACCATTGTGTGCTTTTCAGGAATGTAAAATGCTATAATTATTGTAAACCACAATTCTTCAAAAATTAAAAATGGAGCTGTCACATGACTCAGGAGCCTTGCTCCCAGGCATATGCCCAAAAGAAATGAAATGAGCAGGCCTCATGGTCACTGCAGGATCATTCCAACTAGCAAAGAAATGGAAACATCAGAAGTATTTATTACTTATTGAATGGTTAAAAAGTGGCATATATATACACAACAGCTTATCATCCCGCCTTTTAAAGGAAAGCCTTGCCCTCTGAGACAACATGGGGTGAATTTACAGAACATTTTGCTAAGTGAAATTATGCAGACAAAGGAGAGAATGTTGCATATACTTCTCTGTGTGGTGACCATTAAAACTTTTTGAATACATAGAGCAAAATGGTGGATGTGATTCAGGGAGTGCTTGGAGCAGGGTTGGGGCTAAACTGGGAGATGCAAGTCAGAGAGTCCAAGTTGAGTTCATACAGAATGCATTAGTCTTAGAGATCTGAAGTATAGAGTGAAGATCAGAGTAATAGTGTGATACATTACTGGAAGTTTGCTGTGAGAATAGATTTAAGTGCTTTTACCATTAAAAAATGGTAAGAAGACAGAAGCAGGGATAAATCAATGTGCTTGACTAAGAGTAACCATTTAACTATGCATTTTAAAATATCATTTTGTACATCTTAAACATTTAAAATGAAAATAGATAAATTTTTAAAAAAGAAATAATCCCAATAGATTATTTAAGTTCAAACATATTAAAAAAGAATGACTGATCTGAAAACAACAATATGCAGTATAAGAACCATTGTTGAACTCCTACCATCTTGTATGCTGAAGCTCTGCACCATTTCCAATGTTTCTTTTATTACTTGTTACTGTCTTTGATTGTTTGATCAATCTTACATTCTTTCGTCTGGTGGACTGAGCAACTTCGTTGAAGATAACAGTATGTAATGTAGCAACCATTGTAAATTCCCACCATTTTGTTTAGAAGTCATGTATCATTCTCTTGTTTTTGTGTTGTTTTGATTATGTCTTCATTGCTGTTTTGTTAGTTGTTTATCTTTAAAACAAAAAAAGCAAATAAATTTACTCTTTCAAAAGTTTTATAATGCAGATTTGTTGTATTTCTCACAAAGGGATTTTATGCCTTAAGTATTTAAAGAAGATGAGAATATTTCACAGACTTGGAAAATAATATTTAAAACTAACTAAATATTTGATTCTAGTACAAGAAATAGCTTTCACAACTCATGAAAAAGCATGAAGGCACAGGATAACAAAATTACTTAATACCATGAAATATTTAGAATTCAATTCATTTGTCAGCTCTTTTTGTTTTTAATAATTAATTAGATATACACCCTTCAGGTTTAATGGATACTTTATAAAAATATACTCATAAAGCACTTTAAGATTCTGTTTATTTTCAAGGATTGTGGATAATAATCTAGCTATTTTTATTTTTCATTACAACTTTTAAATGCATAAAGTAATATATGGGACTCACTGGCACAAAGCTAATATTGAAATATTAATATGTTGCCATACTTTCTTCTCAAGATCTTTTTAAATAAATGAAATATTGCACACAGAAGTTTGGCCTCATTATAGCCCTACAGGAGTTCATTATCTAAATGTTCAAATTCTCTCATTAGAACCTAGAGATGCTTTCTGCTCTCAGTGGTATTAAAGCATTATGATTACATAGCTAACTGGCTTTTATATGTTTGCTTTAAAATTAGAACAAATCTCCTTTGTCAGTGAATCATTTTTTTAATATTTAAAGATTATTTCATTCATATATGAAAGAATATATATATGTGTACATACCGTATTCACATTGCAGAGTCTGTTTATTCCAATGTAGGTCACACAGTATTATAATGAATGAGTATCCAAAATTTTCATATTTATTTCTGTACTAAGAGAAGCTAAATTTTTGTTTTAGTTATTGAACTATTTTATAATGCTCAAATGAGCAAGTACTTTTATACTTATGACCTAATCTGAAACATGCCCTAATATTTACTAAATAGTTTCCTTTTATTCCTAAGTACTGTCATGACACTACACACCAATCATAATTATGAATAGTATTTTGGCAGTAATTTATACATGATAACTTTAGATTTTTTTAATTTGATGCCTTTGAAATTATAATTATATTAAATTATATCATAATTATATATTTTTTAAATTAGGTTTTTGTTTTACTACCTTGAGTTTTTCAACATATATTTGACTATTATTGAGAGTTATTCTCTGTATTTTCTTTCTCATCATTTTTGTGTAGGATATTGACCATTAAAAAATTGAGTGTCATTTCCAAAACTATAGTTTATGTTTATTTTCCTGAACCTTTTATTACAAAAAGTGATTTTATGATAGTCAAATTAATTAAAACCTATGCATTAATTTGTTTGACATTTATTCTACTAATTTTAATGTATAAATGTTTATGTTTTACAATGTCATTTTATTGTTGAGAAATATGTTTTATTGTTCAGTAGTTTTTTTTATTAAATTTCCACACAAGAATGATTTTAGGCGGGTGTGATGATAGAATTCAATATCAAAACAAAACAAAAAGCTGTCACATCTAAGGAAATAAAGTATAACTTTTTAATTTGTCTTCTTCTTCCCAGTATCTTATAGAATCAATAGAAAATGCACAGTGAAAAATTTGTCAGCATTATACAGAGTACACTTTCCTTACTACCCTTAGCTTCTTGTTAATTTCTTGTCTCACTGAATTTCTAAGAAAATTTTGTACCTAACATTCACTTGGTACTTTTATGGACAGTCTCCATTGTACTCTCAAGAAACAAGCTTTTTTTTCTTTTTTTGTACTTACATATATTAAATTCTAAAATAATTAACACCTATTTCATTCCTTTTCTTTGCTTTAGCTCTCTCTTCATTAATAGTGCTTTTCAACCTCCTGTCTTTTTTAAAATTTCACTTCCTGAGAAAAATTTTACCTCCTTCTTTAAGTAGCTAATGACAAAAACTGCCCAGTAATATTTTTCTCAAAAAATTCCTTTTTTGTAGGTGTGTGTGTCTTTTTGAGACAGGGTCTCGCTATGCAGATGAGGCTGGCTTTCAGCTCCCTTTTAGCTCAGGCTGGTCTCAAACTCACAAGGATCCTCCTGCCTCAGCCTCCCGTGTGCTGGGATTATAGGCATGTACCACTGTGCCAGGATATCTTTCTTTTTTCACAGTTTTAATTCTATAATTTTGAAACTTATTTATTACTAAAGTTTCTATAATATAATTCCCAGAGAGACTTTCCCATCAAAATTGTTTATTTATATATTTATGAATTGGCAATACATTATGGGATATATACATTAATTTGCTATGTGATTGGTAGATATATAGATAAAAGTAAATTAATTCATTCCATGATGTGTGATTGTGTATGCATATCAATTCACAGGTAAGTAAAAGCTATGTAATAACTCATACTACTTGTCATAGCTAAATACAGTTGAAAAGAAAGTTGTGAGGCACAGGATATATGACAATAATATAAAACATGTAAATTTACCTTTCTTGCTAGACACAAAATATTTGATGAATTTACCTTCTTGGATTTATTTATTACTGCTTCATATTCTTAGATCTTATATCCATGTGCGCATGTGTTCATTAATATATATAATATACTTATTTTATATATAATATGTATATTAGTTGTATAATTGTCTTGGTTATTTTTCTTTCCTTGCTGGGACAAAATAACTGATGTTCAGAATTAACAAAGGAAGGTTTATTTAGCTTACCAAGCTTACCATTTGTAGAGATTTCAGTTCATACTTAGCTGGCTACAAGGCAGAGTAAACAACGTGAGCAAAAAGGAGGAAAGGCGGAGAGCAGCCTCTTTCCCTCATTACATTGTATGCAACCTACCTGCCCCAGGCGGGTACACCCACACCCATGATCTCAGCATTAGATCCCCATGACTGTTTGAGGATCTGGGGAGACATGCAGACACAAACCGTAACTATAATATATAAAATTTCTTGAGAATGTAAGAGACAAATTTCTGACTCTGGGGAAAGAAAAGATAGTTATAGGAAAAAACCGGGACCAAAAGGAATAGTGTCAGTCAATCAAGAAACTGAATCTCTACTGTGTTCCACACATTATAATAAGCCCGAGGGGTATAAAAACTAAAACAGAGATGTTTTCATGGAAATTACATAAACCCAAAATGTCAAAAGCACTTTATGAGTTTCACACAAAAATATAATGTTGTGAAATGCTTTTAATGTAAAGAATTAAATAAACTACCATTGACAGGTTCTGGGGATTATCCTTTTCTATTTTCAGAATTTATGCTAGCAAGGTATTTATAGTTTCAGTCCTTTACTGGGATTCATAATGCATTCTGAATCAACACTGTAATATATCATAGTATGCAGGACTGTAGTGTAACAGGTAGACATTAGTTTATCAACTTGTATATTTAGTACTTCATTGAAAGTTGTTTAAGAAAGTGGATTCAATATATCACCATACTGTACTGAGACATGATTATATTGATCCTGCCCCAATATTCAGGTTAAGAAGAAAGGATCCCTACTTTTATTTATACATCCTTCTATACAGATATATACATACAATACACATATACTGAGAATGAAGGTAGTTACTTATAAAGCACCTAGGAAACTAGTTCTCAAAGAGAGATATGCATTAACTTATTTGACTCATTGATATTATTTAGCCCAATGATTAAAAGTGCATATTGCCAATAAAATGTCTAAACTACTTGAATTTAATTTCCTCATCTAGAAGCTGAATTCCAGTTTAGTTTAGAGAATCTAATAAATGATTCATAGTTTTGTTGGGCAGTTTAAATCTATAATACCTATTGCTATCAGAGCTCACTATGGTGCTATCATTCAAAAATGAATAACATTTTGTGTGCATTATGATGCGTATGTTAAAATTTTGTGTATATTGGAATGTTTGTTAGCATAATTTATCAAATGTAATTCATTATAAAATATTAGAAACAGAGTCTTAGAATTCATAAATAGTAATCACAAATACATAGAATTCTAATAATAATATAAACACAGTTTAAGACTGCACACTGATGTCTGTGACCTGAAAAATCTAGAAAGTATGGATAAATCCAAATTATGTGGTGATATAGATCATTCAATTCAATGTCATTTTCACAAAATTTTGTTAAGTTCTGTATTCATATGTGCTAAAAGATGCTATGAAAACTCAATTCCAAATGAGAAAATATTTATATATAATGATCACCTTCATCCTAAGGAATTTGTACCTGTACATAATATATTTTGATTCTTCTATTTTTCCCATTCCCTTCTTCTTCCTTTAACACCCCTTCCTCTCCTTATTTACAAAGCTTTGTTTCCATTTTACCCTTTTCTCATTATTTGACCTGTGTTCTTATAGATACCTTCCGGTCATTTCTGTCTCTCCATTAATCTTCTCTTGTAGAGTATTAATGAATTTTTCCATGTTCTCCTTATACTCATTGAGTTACCTTTAAACAGCTGATTTAAATTCCCCCTCCTAAAGTTCACCCTTTCTGAGTTGCTATCTGATAAATTTCTCACAACTTTTATTGACTTCTAGGTAACTCCCTGGTTTTCTAAAATCTGCTGGTGTTTGGGATTGAATGTTCTCTGTGCTTATTGTAGCTAACATCATCTGGATTTGAGTGTATCCATCTCAGCAAAAAGTAACTTTCTTATCTTCTTTAGTTCCTGCTATTCAGTATTAGGTGAAAATCTAAGTACAGATTGGTTTTAAGTCTCCTGGTGGTGTGTTTCAGCACTAGAGGGTGACCCAAACTCAATTGGTCTCAAATCTTCAGTTAGTAGAGTGCTCAAAACGAATCAGCAGAGTAACTAAATAAAATAATCTATTGTCTCCTCAAGCCTCTCTCAGGAGTGAGTATAGAACAGATATTTTATTTCCAGGCACTGATCTTAACAAATGACATTCTGATGGAACTGGGAATACTGTTTTCCATTTATTATGCTTGCACCCGTTGAGTTTCTTGGATTATGGGTTTATACAT
The DNA here is from genome assembly GCA_004027595.1 of Dinomys branickii. Taxonomy (NCBI): domain Eukaryota; kingdom Metazoa; phylum Chordata; class Mammalia; order Rodentia; family Dinomyidae; genus Dinomys; species Dinomys branickii. The sequence goes on from PVLD010002820.1 coordinate 76,304, forward strand.
TTCTGAAATTTGTACACTCTTCAGATATATATTCTATGTGCTTTGGCTTGTCTTTCTCTTACCTCATGCAGAAAATGGAATGATAAAAACAATACTTTTGTAAGTCTCTATTTCTATTTTTAACATTTAATTGTTGGATTTCAGGATCTAATTAACCACCATTCATTAAAAATTCTGACACATATTTGATCTTATTAATTTTTATCCTTCATTTTTAAAAGCTTAAGTTAGCTCTTTATTGTATCTTCTTTCACCCTATCCATGAGTCCTAACTTTCTCACATCTTTGTGCATTAGTGAAATATTTATAATATTTCTACTTTCTACATTATCTTATCTGTCAGTTCTCTCCAAATATACTCTTTTCCCACTTATTAGTCACACTTTCCTGGTTCTCTGTATGCCTACATTTTCACTGGATTCCAGGTACTGTGGATAATGTTTCAATAGTGAATATCCTTCTATCATTTTAGATATAAATATATTGACATTTGAATAACCTGGAACTAGTTTGATCCTTTTAATATTGGTCTTAATTTTTTAGTGAATATCATAAAATCCATTACACCAGGATAAAGTTTTCACCACGAGAGATACCTATCTGATTATCTAACCAAATACACCTCAAGGGCTGGGGATATAGCTCAGTGGAATAAGCGCCTGCCTAGTAAGCGCAGGGTCCTGAGTTCGATCCCCAGTACTGCAAAAAAAAAAAAAAAAAAAAAAAAACCAAATACACCTCAAGTTCTGAAGTTTATTTTCACTGCTCATTTCAATTTTCTTGGAATTGATGGCTTCTTGGGAAACAGTGATCTCACTGCTCAAACTGAGATTGCTCCAAGCAAACTGGAGATGTTGATCATGGTTTTGGAACACGGACTTATTTCTTGGCCTTATGTAAAAGCAAAGCATCATTGCTTCCAATCATTTTGACTGACTCTTTCTCTGTTATCTGGTAGTTTTCCCTTATTTATGTGCCAATCACTCCTGAGCCGAAAATGAAAAGTGAACCCCTGCAGGTCTCTGAATTTCTCCCTTGCAACTTCCCTTGCTGATATCCTGCGATCCCTGGCTTCTCTGGCCCTGTGAAAATTTCCAAATCCCCTCACATGCTCAGATTGCAAATGCTAGCTGGGGTTATCTCACTGGCAGTCAGTCTGTTATCTAGAGTAAACATAGGGTTCTGTTATTTGTATCCCTACCTTTGAGAGCTCTGCTCTGTTTATTTGGTTATGAAATGAGTGAAACTTTAAATATATCTTGTCCAGATTTTTAGATGTTTAAGATAGTTGTGGTCCTGTTGCTCCAAGGTTTCAATCAGTCTTCAGTGCATTTTTGAATTGTACCATGATATTACCCTTATATTTATAAGAAGTTCGTAAATAATTTCATTTAAGTACATATAAAATTACTAAAAGTGAGAGCAAAATTGGCTTATATGAAGATAAATAGCTCTTATTTTAAATAAACTAAGATATATAGTAGTAAGTATAAAGTATTAATAATTTAAAAGAATAAAATTTGAGGTAGGTTGTAAAACAAGTGAGATGAACTTACAATAATACAATTCACTTGCAATGCTTGATATGTTCAGTGTAGTGAGAGGTTAATGATAGGGAAGCAAAGATAAATTGGTGTGAGTTTTAAAAAGTAAATCTCTTTGACACCTAGTCAAGTAATTATATGTTTATGAGTTAGTATCTTCTAATTTTGTACAATAGTCCAAAAAAGACAAAGAAAAGACAAAAATTCAGAAAGAAAAATGGAATTCATTGAACATATAAAATAACATAAATAAAATATTAATCATTAAATCATAATTCAAAATATATTATTTTATAATATAGAGTTGATAGTTGTTTGTAATTATTTTATTAGTTAGCCCAAACAAGTAAAAATAAAACCCATGAATTGAAAGAAATGTTCATTGGGCTGCTTGAATGTGAACAGAAGCTTGATCAAAAGTGTCAGGTTTGTATTAATATTGGACAGGGACAATAATTTCACATAACTTATAATTTAGCTCAGAAAATAAAAAATCATGAAACAAAAATAATAACTTATACAATAGCTGGACAAGTATAGTTTAAAATATAGTACCTATATTGTACTATGCATGTGATACTCAGAAGTAAGAACTAGAAAATTTGAAGAGATAGATGATGAAATTCTCAAGTCTTTACTTGTCAGACACAAAATAGAAGAGTTTCACAATTTGATCTGTAGATGATAATGTTTGAGACAGAAGTTTGATGACTGCATAATGGATCTAGTTGAACAATGTCTCCAAAGTATGAAAGTTTGATGATTTACACACAGAAAATTTGTTTTGTGAGATGAGCAGAAAATGAGTAAACCCTATAAAACAAAGCCAAGGGCCATGTTAAGAAATAAAAGATATGAACAAAATGAACTTTAATTAATATTCACAATGAATACAAATGATATCAATGAACTTGGAAATTAAGGATTATTTCCTGTTTAAGTAATTAGTTTTAGTGGATTTTAAACTACAATGTAAAGAGATTTAAAGGAAATTATTGTGAAAAACGAGGGCATTTTTTATTTATTATTTGGAAATATTTAGCTATGGCACAGTGGAGTATAAATGATGTTTTGAAGGAAAATACATTGGATGAAATTTCCTCTCCTTTTTACAGAAGAGAGAATGTAATAGGTTGGTAAAGTGAAAACACTAGCGAGAGACACAAGATGGAAACATGAGGAAACAGTTGCTTCTGATTCTTGAGAAGAGTGTGATAGAACAAAGGGATGAGAAGTGGACCTTCAGAACAGAAATGCAGGAAAAACATCCTTTTATAATATCCCTAAAACTACAAGAGGAGTTTACATTGTGTCAATTTGCTATGATAAAGTAGGAGGTAAAATTCAGCCACTAAAATTAAAATATTTAACTGTAGTTATTTTTAAAATTGGAGACTGTTGATTTCACTCAGGACAGAGACTGATCTTAGTAATAAATCTTTAAATATGTTTCAAAATATTTATTTGAGCTACAAACATGTGTTGAGGCATGTCTTCCACAACAGCCTGTAATGACTGCACCTGGCGTGGAAACTAGCAATACACTGCCAAGGGGATTTAATTTGTAGAGAACATTGTCATCCACGCAATTTGTCATTTTTATTTAGCACTTACATACAAGTATACCATCAACTTGATAGTTTATTTGAACTGATATAAGAATACAAACAATTTAATAATTTGATGTGCTATTGCTTCATGTCACAAAATAATAGCCTTTAAAAAGATTCATGTTTTCAGAATATCCCTAGAGGTCCTCATGGAATTCAAATTACTAAGAACCACAAGCAAGCAGATATTAACTATACTTTTATAGCAAGACTGATTGGCACTGGAGGACCTGAAGGAGAACTCATGTTTCAGCTTAGTCCACGCCCAGGAGGGTGATTATTGATTTTATGATATGAAGCTTGTACCTAGGTTTCTCTCTCCTTTTTGTATTACTCTCTATAAGAAGTTAAGACTTTGTAAAATAATCTAAATTTTCTTTAAATGATGTGTTGATTGTCTTAGTTACTGTTCTTGCTGCTGAGACAAGATGCTTGACATCCAAAGTTAAAGGAGGAAAGGTTGATTTGGTTCATAGTTTGTAGAGGTTTCAGTTCATAATGGGCTGCCGCTAAGGCAGGGGGACATGACAGAGAGGCTTCACGGAGGAGAAACAGTTCATGGCAGGTAGAAGGAAATGTGGCAGCAAGCAGCAAGCTACACGTGACAAGCACCAGCCTGTTTCTGTCTCTTAAATCCCATCCAGGCCATCAAACCCTAGGGCAGGCAGCATTCACACTCTGGGTGGGGCTGTTTTAATCCAAGCATCACGGTATGAATCAATAACAACCTCACATTATTAATCTCAGACTCACACACCCTGGATCCAGCCACACCTGGAAAGACCCACCTATGACCAAATGAGGCATTGGAAGGACATCTAGATGAAGCGGAAACAGTGATGGAATGGGGAGTCAGTAATTAGGAAACTGTTTGAAGGCCTGACTGTTGCAGCAATTGGTTTTAAATAACACAAGGCACAGAATTCTATTACAGTGGGCAAACTGGATGCTTGGTTGAATGATCCTCACAGTGCCTTACCTTCTTAGAAATTCTGTATTTTTGTGTTTTATTTACTTAACATTTGCATACTGACATTTTGGTTTTTTCTTCCTTTTTTTTTTTCTTAAAGAAAGGCAGATTGCCACTTGCACCGCCTCATTTGGACGTGTCTGGAGTCTTGGAAGCTTTTCTACCCTATGTTCTCCTACAAATGGACCTTGAGAGTTTGTTTGGAGGTTCTAGCAGGGGAGCAGAGCTACTCGTATACCCTTGACCAAGGAACGGTCCTCCTCCTCTATCAGGGGTGGTCGTCTTCGACTAAGTGCGCAGCTCTGGGAGGGGCGCACGTGGAGCATTGAGGGAGGAAGGGGACACCCTCCTAGCCAGCCAGATCAACAGAATCAACCCTGGAGATCAATGGGGTGACAGACGTCACAGCCAGATCTCCCGCATACCTTATACTGACATGTTTAACTCTTGAGCTCTTCAACTTCTTTTCTAGAGTTTGTACTAAGTTTGGAATGATTTTTCTCAAAATACCACATTTCATGCAAGCTACTTCCTGGGAAAAGATGTCACACCACTGATACTTAAACATTGGCAGTGCAGCAATCAGCAAATATCAAGAGTTACCTGAGAAGAAGGGCGACGTTTCGACGGCTGACAGTACATATCGAAGAGGTTTATTTCCGTAACTGAGCTGTAGACTACCACGGCTTAGGGTTTACACTGGAGAAGTTAACGTAAAGGAACTCCCCTCATCTTAGCAATTCTGTGGTCCTCTTTAGGGAAGAACATGATTAAATGTAACAAAGTGACCTCCAAACTGTAACAGTGACCCTAAAACTGAATTTATAAAAGTGAAGGTTTTCTATACTATGTTCACACACAACCTCAATTAGTATTTCACATTTTATATGAAATGATTCATTTGTTATCGTTATAAGTTTTTGAAATAAAGATTCACTGCCTTCAGTTGTAAAGATTCTCATTGTCATTAACAGAAATCGGAACACAACTATTATCTGTTAGATTAAATTATGACCAAAATTACATATTTCAAAAAAAGTATGTTCGATGCATTTGAAGGTCCTTTTCTAAAGAAAATTTCAGTTTCCCTTTTGTCCATCACCATTCCCACCCTTTTGAATTAAGAAAAATACCTAAAGGTCTGACATAGTTTGAGAGATTAGTTCTAAAGCCATATAAAGTGATTTTTACCTTACATAACTTTAATAAGCAAGATTTCGTTACCTAGTGAAGTTCATTAATGGAAATGCTACCAAATATTGGACTTAAAGTTAATCATAAGAATATTAGACTCTCCTGGGTGACAGTAAACTCTGTCAGTTTTTCTTTGAATAAGATTTAGAATGGGGAGCTAGAAAGACGAAAACTCTTATTCTCTCATGAAATTATAAGGTTCACAAAACTTTGAAAGGTTATGTAATTTAGTCTAACTTAGAAGTGGGCTTCATCTAACCTCCCCTAAACAGGTAAAGTTCAGTTCAAAGACACATCTGTCTAAAGAGACTATAACTTTGAGAGTTTTTCTTTTTTCTCAGTAGCATAAATTCTAACACAGGGCCTGTGAGCATGTTACTGAGGATAATTAACTTTTGTTGAAGAACTGAATAACTCATTTAATCTGAAATTTAATCCGGATGTCTTATTTAACCTTAAATAAATAAATAGGCAAATTACAAATGACTCTTTAATTAGTTTTAAATCCCCCTCTATCTTCTCTTTCATAATCTTAACTGAAGCTATTTTTTCATAATAGCGAATTCTGAAAGTTTGTAATGATTTTAAAATTTCATCAGAGGAAAGTACTAAAAATATGTTCTTAAGTATATGGTTTTACCATCATTTGTCATAGACTGTTGTTATAGTCAGATTTTTCAAGGAAAAAGAATTAATATAGGACTCATAATTCATAGCAGTATTTTATAATAGTCATGCGGAGTCAAATACAAAAGACTGCAGAAAATCTGTCCACATACTAGAGACCCACAGAATCCAGCTGATAGCAGTGTCCTACATGAGTTCAGCTGCAAACCTGGAGCCCATATCAATGCCCTCCATGAGTCCACCTGGAGGCCTAGAGCCTACAACAATGTCTCCTGCAAGTCTGTTTCACAAATGTGTAGTTGGAAGGCTCAAAGGTCAGTGGTGGAAGCTAGACAGTCTTTGCCAATGGGATAAAGGATCTGTGCCAGCAGGCTGAGGGATCTGCACTGGAGCCAGGAAGCGATGTTCAAAGGACCAGAGTGCCTCCAAAGGTACCACAGCCATCCTCAGCAGAAATGAAGTCTTGAGCTCCTTTGACAAAAGCAGCCAAGTTCATACCAGGGAAGCTGAAGCAACAAGCTCCTCTAAGAGAACCAACAGCAACACCTCTTCTCCAGGTCTCCTGTCTATGCTGTGGGCCTCAATCCTCAGCTGGGCCCCCCACACCCAGCAGCACACTGATTCAGTTCAGCTGGGTGTCATAAACTGACCAACAGTTGTCAACCCATTGCAACTGTGTCCATTATTGCAAATGTTTTCATTGCTTTTCAGAGGGCAGCTATTACATTTTCTTCATTTATTTCAAATAATAATTTCACAAATAAGAAGGATAAAAGTGAGAAAATAAAAAATATTTTTATGTAAAGCCCTATTAATAGTTTTTGGAAGGTCTACAGATGACAAAGAAAACTAAATTATTCATTTCTTTTCATAAAAATGAGGATTTCTCACATTGGAATCACTCATGATTTTGATTGTGCATATTTTTTGACAACTTACTGATTGAGTAATTTTTGTCAGATTTTAGTCTCGAGGTACAATGATAACATTGTTTTCACAAAAACTGAATATAGTCTATATGTTAAGTGCCTTAAATATATAATAAGAAACAAAATATATAATATATATTTTGTTTCTTATTATATAATATATATTATATTTTGTATATTTTGTTGGATAATATATATAAGGATTTGATATTCAAAGGAGATTTAGGCCCTAGCACCACCGTAATTACAAAGGACCCTAAAAGCATGGTGAAAAATTTATAAGGTATGTTTTTGCTTCTTCAATTTTTTTTATCTGTACTCAAAAAAGAATAACTGGTTTGGGGTATATTCTAAGCACAAAGCATTTGCCTGGCATGTCAGAGCCATCCAGCCCCATGGAGGAAATAAGGATGTTACAGTACAAATTTAGTCTCCATTCATTGATACTTTAGCCTTAATTAAGAGAAAGAATAATAGTAATATGAAATTATTTGCTTCAGTTTTGTATTTTACTTAATTTTCTTTCAACTTATTCTTTTCTTATTTTGCTTTCTGCTGTACTTCTGGGAATATAAAAAGGATTCTGTTTAAAGTTTATCACTTAGATAAGATATGGTCACTTTTTCTTGTTTTATGACATCATGATTATTTTGTGAAAAATATCTTAGGTGTTATTATAAATAGTAACTTTTACATAGATAACACATTGCACGTGTTGGTCCCCATTGCAATTATATATATGAACTGTGACCATATATTATAAAATTTACTAAGATCTTTCGGTACATTTGTAAACCAAGTTTCACCCTTATTTATTTTTCCTAACGTTAACACAGCTATATATTTCAATGTGCATCTCCTTTGGGGGATGTTATGTTGAAATACCCTCTCATCAAGCTCTCCCTTACTTCCAGGACTTCGAATTTTGGGAAAAAGCAAATCTCTCGTGATCTCTAACCAGCCTTAGGAGTCCATAGGGATCCCTTTGCCAACTAATGTCCTTGTCCTATTGTTCAATTTGCTCTTCGTTCTCAAGGAAGTTCACACCTTGTTAGCTTATGTCAGAGGATACAAATTATAAATTGAGTTGAGGGGATGCCTGAGGCTGTCCTTGTCCCGTCCTTTGAGCCACATTGGAACGTGGAAATTTCCTAGTAAACTTCCATCTTGCCGCAACATCCTCATCAACATGAAGACCCTTGTTAGCATAAGACTACCACTGTCCTGTGAGTCACCTGAGTAATCCTCTCATCATCTTCCTCAATTAATGAGAGCCAAGGTTCTGGCTGTCTTGTGGCCTTTGTTCCCTGTGAAGAAGTGGTTATCGCAATTTCCCATTGCATCGCCGTTTTGTCTCTTACTTTTTCTTTTTGCTACACAAAGCTTGTAGGCCTCTACCTCAGCTTTCATAGCTCTACTCAAGTCTCCAGCCCCACAAAACACTGTTTCCCTTTTAAATTTCAACTATTCACCCTTGTTCAGCAATCTTTACTTTTCTTAGACCAATCTACTTTTTCTCCATTTTATTTATTATCTTTGAACATAGTATGTAACTTTTTGTTTAGTTTGGTACCTCTTGCTTGCTTTGTCTCCCTTGATAAAATAAAAATTTCACAAAACCAGTCATTTCTCAATTAGTACATTCTAAGTTAAGATCTACTTCAATTAAGGCACTCAATAAATGTTTGGTAAACGAATGCAGATTATTGTTGAGTGAATGCAGAATTTTATTAATAACCAAAATTAATTTTACAAACTACAATTTAGATTTGCTTTAAACATGTTATATATAATGTAATAGACAAAAAAAAAATTATGCCTTAGAGAAACAATTGTATAAATGTCCAAACCCTACTGATTCTAAAAGCAGATCTTTAGTTCCTAGTTTTTCATTGGAGACTCTAAAGTAACCCTTTAATGGAAAAATATTTCAAAATTTAGATTTTCCTTTTTAAAACTTTAATGAAAGTTTTGTTCAATTTTATGGAATATTATTAGTAATCATAATAAATGTTTTAATAATTATGAAATTATAACTCTGAAATATACTAAAATTAAACATTATTTCAAATAAGCAGGCTTTAATACCTGCTTGAATCAAAGCATATACATTTGTTCATATTGACAGTGAAAGAATGTAAAACCAGAAACCATTAAGTGTCATAATTCAGATTCCTAAACAAACTTCCAAATGAAGCTTATACATATTTTAAATGCTACATAATGCCATATAATGATGGTTGAAAGGTTGTGACAGATAGCATTTTAAAACTCTACTCATAATAAAACTAAGCGTATCATTTCCCTACCATTTCATAAGTCAGTAATTTTCTATATCTTGATACAAAATATTACCAAGCAGATGTTCATCATGGACTAAGTCATTTTTAATAGAACATAGTTATTTTGTCCTACATGTGTTAACCATCTTTCTTCTGATATTTATGATCTACCTAAACATTTTATTGGTTGTCAACCACAATTAAAAAAAAAACCAAGAAGAGAATAGTGTTTGAAGTGTAAGTGTTTCAAAACTCCCTTTAAGTAAAAATACTTATCAATTTTTGTCTTTTAAAACTTTAAATATAGTTTAAAAATTACTTGATGAATTCACAAAATATAGAAAGTAAAATCTGTTTAAAACGTGTAATATGGGGCTGGGGATATAGCTCAGTGGAATAAGCACTTGCCTAGCAAGCGCAGGGTCCTGAGTTTGATCCCCAGTACTGAAAAAAAAATAAATAAATAAATAAATAAATAAATAAATAAATAAAACGTGTAATATCTTTGTTGGAGACATGCATGAAGAGCCTTTAGATATTATTTGTCTTGGAGTATGTCAGACTTGGGAAATTAACAACTGGAATAAAAATGTAGTTTTTAAATTATAGCTTTTGTCAAAATTGTGCACTAGTTTGGTGTCCTAATTCTTTCCCCAAAAATCAATTCTGGAGAAAATTCTTTAGTGACAGAGGGGAAGAAAAGGAAATGTAAAAAGCCTGCAAAGGCATTTAAAGCTATTTCAACTGATTATTTTATTTCCACTTCTGCCTTTGTTACAGTTTTGAAGTGAGAAGTCACTGCAGAAGTATTAGTCCACCTGGCAAAAAAAGGTCAAGATTGTGCAGAAATCCTGAAAAGGAAGCATCACAGAGATGGACTCCCTCCATAATTTTCTGGTGAACACATAAGATTGATGTTTTAAAAGTGAACTTTGACCATGGAAGTTTCCTTATAAATTAATATCAAGCAAGAATGACTAATATTGTTTTATTTCTTAAATTTTATTAGGACACGGTGGCTGTACATAATGATTATGCTCACTGTGGGAGTTTGATACATATACATGACTCTCTTGCCTTTTCCCTTCTTTCCCCCTCCCTCCATCCAATCCTATTTTTTCAAGATCAGATTCATTTATTTATCTTATAAGATGATATAAAGTTATTATTTAGTGGTTGTTCTGGTTCCTCAAGTTCATCAAACTCCCTCTTATAAAGCATTATATTTCCTACAAGGAGAGGTGACTGACCTCAGTTTTCTACTGACTCAAATATCTAAAAGAGAGAAGTGTGTGCACATAGGTATCTACTGCCTCTCTGCAGTCCAGTGGAAACATGTCAGGATTTCTGGCAAAAGAATTTGGAAGTCATTATTTGATAGTCTCTTCCACCCTTGGTCCTGAAAAATATCATGCATTTCTCTCTCTGTTTTTCTTGAAGAACTCTGACAAACTCATCTTGTCTCACTGATAAAAGAAGCCAAAATTTTCATACACTATGGTACAAGATTAAAGAAAATTCTTCAGTATATACTTGATGTGAGTGAAAAAAAAACTTCATTGTCCTAAGCTGGCAAGATTACATGTGTTACTTTTTCTGAGAAAGTTCTCTAATATTGTAAATTTGAGTTGCTTGATAATCTCTTAGACAAAATGAAATCACATAGCAAAATATGCATATGAAAAGTAGAAGTAGTATTTAAAAAGTAAAAGTAGTATTTAAAAAGAGTATAGTGGATCCTACATGTAAATCTTAGTTATATTATTGGAACAGTTACAAAAATAACCTAAATAGTAACCTAAAAATTCATGGAGACAAAGAAGAGAAATATCCTACCATTATAAAATAGATTAATTACCTTTGCTAAATGATAACATAAAAAATTAAAGAAAATATTTGAATAAACACAGGAGATAAATTTTTGATAAATAGGGGCTGGGGATATAGCTCAGTGGAATAAGCGCTTGCCTAGCAAGCGCAGGGTCCTGAGTTCAAGCGCAGGGTCCTGAGTTCGATCCCCAGTACCGCAAAAAAAAAAAAATTTTTGATAAATAAACATGAAAGATACCTGATTAGAAGAATATCAAAGAAAGAATATCAGGAAATACAATGAGATATAGCAAATTTTAAAAATAGCAAAGACAAGTTTCTAAACACTGTTTAAGAGAAATGACACATTACCTGATATTCACAAAATAATACAGACAGTAAATATTTCAGTTAACAACAATACATAGAAAAATAGAACTCAGAGCACACATATGTCTATTGTGGTTTCAAATAAAATCATGGAACCATTTGAAACGAAATTTACATCAAACCAAGCCATTAATTAAATATGATAAAAACAACAAAGATTTATGAAGCCTATCAGATTTGGAAAATTTCTCATGGAGATAAACACTGGGTCAATATTTCATGATTATTCAGATACTTCAATAAATATCTTAGTGTTGCTGTAGGATATATGAAGTATACATGGAAAGATACTTTAGTATAATTCAGTATTGTTGTTTCTTATAATCGTGACAGAAAGTAAATATATCTCCTGTCAGGAATAACCTGATTTTAAAGTTCTAGAAAATCTTTATCTTATGTGAAGAAAATTCCAGAAGGAACATGCCATTGTGCAAACTATGTATTTTGTACCTCATAATATACACATCAGTAAGGACAAGAACAAAATAAACCCAAGAGCTTGAGACTTAAAAGAGAGAAATCAATATAAGAAGGGTAGAATGAGGAATGATCAGCCAAATGGAAAAACAGAAAATGAGAGGTTTAAACTTAAAACATAACTAAGGAAAACTCTAACAAAAAGTATAAATGACAATAAGATGTAATAAAATATTGATTAGGATAGAGAGCCATGGATTAAAATCACCAATAAAATGTGGAAATCTTCAAATTGTATAGCAATATCCAAACACGATTTGGGATCAAGATACATGGTGATTGTTCAAACAACAAAGCAAATAAAAGTGAAGGAGGTACGGTCACGAATCCCCCTAGAGGACTTTGGCTCCGTTCAAACACTGATCCCATCCTTCTTTGCACTTTCTGAAGCAGTTCTGGGTTTAGACTTTCACGGGTGCCTGTAACGGGTGTGACCGACACAGTGAGTGCTGCTTCCAAGTGTCGCTAAATGGAAAGGCAAGACTGTAACATTATTCTTACGTGTTTTCAACCACTGTTTCCGGTGTCCCAGTCACAAAAAGAACCGTGAAAGTGATTGTTTTCAATTGGTTCAGTGCATTAAGAGGCCACAGAAGCAGAATGAAAGAAGCTGACAAGAAAGGACTTGTGGGCTGCTTCAAAAATTTGCAAAACTGGCAAGTATGTTTGAAGTGAGGGAGTATTTTGAAAGTAATTAATGGCAAAATATCTTTTACTACCACCATATTTTTAAAAGTCTTTGAATATTGACCCCATTATGAATATACCAGGTATGAGATAAAGTTAAACAAAAAGAAAACACATAAAAATAAAAATATCTAAATGTGTATCAACGGAAATGATATGTAAATAATGGTTATTTAATATGCATGATATAGACAATTTTTATGTGTATGCACTCTAGCTTACATTTTCACAAGTTTCACAAGTTTTACACTCTATTTTACATTTTCACAAATAGAGAATTTGTCTAGAGTGTTTTAACAAAAGATTAAAAATAATAAACACCTCACTACAACTATATTATAAACTAGAGTCATTTACACAAATCCTTTATTATAAATATGCTGTTTTATATTTCTTTGAAGAGGTTTATATTTTAAAAAATTATTTTAAACAGAAAAAAAGTATAAATAATGATACAAAATTTAATAATAACATAATTGGAGAGTGACAATGGTTAATACACTGCATATTGCTATCCTCAAAGTAGGTGCTCAGATTACCATATGTAAGCATGAAAAGCTGATCAAACCATATAAGCACAAAAGATTTTTTTATGAGCCGATAAATATTAATAGTATAACTATCTTAATTATCTTATATAATTTATTTATTTTCCTTTTCTTGTGATATCTTTCATTATATATTTTTAAAAATTTTATCTTAAAGACAAAAGAATGCAGACATATGAACCACAATAAGCCATAAACAATACCAAAAATACAAAATTATACAGAATATAGTAGGGAATTAGCATTGGGTGTTGTAATACATAATGTTATCTTCACATTAGTTAAGACAAAAACATTAAAGGAAATACCAAAATATAGAGAAGATAGTAGGGAATTAGCACTGGAGGCTGTATAATATAAAGTTATCTTCACTTCTGTTAATACAAAAACAATTGAGGAAATACAGAATTATAGAGAACATAGAAGGGAATTAGCTCTGGATGCTGTCCTACATAACGTTACCTTCACCTTTGTTACTCAGTTACACAGATGATGGCCCGTTTGATCAACCAATATTTCTCCTCCCTCATCTCCATTGTCCTACCACTCAATCAGTCATCTTCCCTGTGATAATAACAGTATTCCTGGGTTTATCCATACCCCTGGACTCTCGCCTTGGGAAGAGATATAGCTGCCTTAGACTATACTATAACATGCATGGGTGTATACAAACTGCCATGGTAGGAGGTGGAAAAGCACGTATACTTACAGCGGACCACCTGGCTCCACCCTGTCACCATGCTATGTGTGGGGGCGGGTCCAGTCTGTGAGGTGCCCTCAGTGGGGCCCTCAGCAGAGCAGCCGCAGGGCCCTCAGCGGAGCAGCCCCGGGGCCCACAGTGGAGCAGTTGCAGGACCCTCAGCAGAGCAGCCACGGGGCCCACTGCGGAGCAGCCGCAGGGCCCACAGCAGAGCAGCTGCGGGGCATGCACCCCCATCGGGGCGCCCTTGGCAACCCATTTGGCTCTGTCCTGTTGCCTCGATGCCAGAGGCCCTTTCTTCTCCTCCTCCCTCCTCCTGATCTGCAGTATTACCATTCCCCACCCCTTGCAGTTGGGCATTGGACGAACTTACAATGCTTGGTATAAGGGCTTGAAATCTCCCTGGCCTGTTCTCACTGTGTTAGTTCAGGGTATGAACTGAGTTTAAAGATTAGTTCTAGAATAGAATTGGAGGATTTTCTCAGGTCTGCTGTATAGAGTATGTTGTTGTTTTTCAGACTCCCAGTCTGCTGCTTTTCATCTAATCCATCACTATGTGTTCATGCAAGGTTCATATGTGCTAGCTGTAAGGAGACCCTCTTGGTGCTCACATTAATAGTTCGGGGTGAGTCTTGAAGATCGTGGATTCATCCCATTGTTGCCAGGAACAGGCGGTGCTTGCTCAAGCCGCCGAATCTCAAGGTGCTCCCAGAGAGAGTTGAGGGTGGGCATTGAGTCCTGGCAACCTAGCTCGTGCTTCCTGCTTGATGTTGGAGTGAGAAGGGCATGGAGCCATGCAATCCACCTCCATTTGTGTCTACGTCCGGTTCCAGTGCTGGAACCCCTGTCTGCTCCTTGGCCGGATCCCTGGGAACCACTGTGGCTTTCCGCCGAAGTTCCCCACTGTTCTCTGCTGGTAGCGGCTCACCCAGCAGAGAGGCAGGGGGCCACTGCCTTGAGGCAGGCACAGAGTCAGGTGTGGTGGGCTGTGTACTAGTTGCATTGATTATCTCCAGGAGCTGATTAGGAAGGTTGCCGCAGGGTGGGGACTCTGCCCCAGTGGCTGTCGTAACTTCTCATCCTCACACTGGGTTTGACAACTGCTCCCAACCGCCATTGCCTCTTTTCCTCACTGCGCCCTCCTCTCTCTGGCCCTGGACCAGCTCTCAGAATTCTGCTCTCCCCTGGCTGAGTCACGAGGCTTCTGTGAGAGTGGGTCTCCGAAGCTGAAGCTGCAAATGCCAGAACGAGGGCGCAGGCCAAGGGTGTGTTTGGAGCCCTGACTTCGTCCTTCTCCGTCTCCTCTCCCTCTGACTGTGCCATAGTAGATCTCTGATCCTTTCCTCCAGAAGAGGTTTTTCTTAGTCTTTCTGAGGGTTTCAGTTCCCATTTCAGATCTTTCCTGAGTTCAGGATACCCACCTCTTTCCTTTCTGTCCTTCGCATGTTGCTATATTCCTATATTCCTTTGTCTGAGTGGCATTCCTCCAGGACGTTCTCTTTCTGCTGCCTACCCGGTCGCCCATCTTGAAGTCCTCCGGACTGCTGCTTTTCATCTAATTTGTTGCTATGGGTTCATACAAGGTTCATATATGCAAGCAGTATGGAGACCCTCTTGGTGTTCGTATTAGTAGTTTGGGGTGAGTCCTGAAGCCCGTGGATTCGTCCCATTGCTGTCAGGAACAGGTGGTGATTGCGCAGGCCGCCGAGGCTCAAGGTGCTCACAGAGGGCGTTCAGGGTGGGAGATGAAGCCTGATAACTCAGTTCATGCTTCCTGCTTGATGGTGGAGTGAGAACAGCGTGGGGCCGTGTGATCCACCTCCATCTGCAGCTGTCTCTTGCTGTTGTGCTCCAGTTCCCGTTTGTTCCTTGGCTGGATCCCTGGGAGTTGCTCTGGCTCCGGGGTCACTGCCGATGCTCCCCGCCACTCCCCACTGGCCGCTGCCCACCTCTGATATCTTTCATTTTAACATTATTTCTCTTTGTACCTGAGAGATTATTTTCTCTTTAACCATTTCCTCTTGTGTTTGATTTCACTTTTATTGTTATCATTTCATTTCACTATTGCTGCTTTCATTTCAAAGTTCCAGTGTTTGAGTTCCAGTTCTGTCTATCTCATTGTGCTTTAGGCTTGTCCTGGGTGAGCTGGGTGTCTGGGGTTGCATTTTCCTTCAATGTCTTGTCATTTTCTATTTCCTCATTTTTTAAACTTTATTTTGTTCGCTGTGCTGATGCTTGATGGTGATTTCTTATGATGGAGAGCTTTAGCATTTGTATTGAGGTTTCCCTAGAAAATATCTGTTCTTCAGAGATATCTTCTAGATGTAGGTGATTTCTATAGCTTATCCAAGAATCTACCTTCCCAATTTGTACAGGATGAAAAGTTTGTTTTTGGCTTAGCACCCAAACCTTTGCTTTTGGGCTGTGGTGATGATTATGACACATACAATCACAGTGTTACCATACATAGGAAAAAACTGATTAAAACATGTATCACATCCTGGTTAAAGCAGTACAGTTAGTAATAATAATAGTTTCAAGTACATTTTAACTACTGACAAATTATGGTAACCATTAACCTGCTACCTCTAACCATAGAAGCAAACTCTAAAGTTATACAACAAAATCAAACATGTGCCATATACTTATATGTGGTGATTTGCCCTTTAGTGTAGTGATTTTACCTTCTTGTTGAGGGGAGAAGGGGTTCAAATGGGTAGAGTACAAAATAAATCAATAAATGAGATCAAATATAGTATCATTAAGGCTGGAGGTCAAAGGATAATCACCTGGGTTTTGGGAAACTGGAGGACACAGGAGAGAAAGAATTAACTAGAATTTTGAGTGGCAATTAGAAGGGAAAAAGACAATGTTTACTCCCTTGAAATTTAAACTCAAGAGGTAGTTGAAGAAAGAAAGAAGATCAGTAGAAGAAAACAATATGAAATGTTAAACAGTGAAAAAAGAATGAAGAAAGGGAAAGGGAATGCAAAAGAAAAGAAGAAAAGGAAGAAAGGTGACCAGAAGAAGTGCAGAAAAGGAAAAAAGCACAAATAACCACAAAATACAAAATAAAGCAAGATGACATCCAACTAGACAGGAAAAGGATAGTAAATCAGATAAACAAGGGAAAAATAAAAATAGTAAAATATCTCTAGTGTTTACAGTTCTGTGATGGTGTCCATTAGGTTCCAGAAATATGCTTTGTACTCCAGCCAAGTTTGCTATGGGAATTGTACTGAGTATTGAGGTGACCTTGGCCTCTGCATATTGGGGCTGGGACCGGTCTGCTGCTTTCCACTTGGCTCTGGCTGGTCCCAGGGAAAAACAGAGAGAGTATTTAGCAAATAAACACAAGAGATGAAATCAGTAAGACAGAGCCCTCTCCTGATAAGAGAAGAGGAACTAAACAGCAATATTAGCTGCATTTGTTTTCACTTTTAACAAAGTTAGTATCATGCACACAATGTTACCTAGCAACTAATGACAGGAATTATCTCAGGCAAGAAGATTTTCTCAGAACTGAGGTAGCTTGATTGCTTTATGCACTTTGGCATTGTCTTGCCCACACACGTGTGACTAATTTCTAGTTTCAGGTGCTTCTACACTGGCCTTCTGTTGGTGGAATTCTATAGAGCCCAACTGCTGGTTTCCACTGCTGCCTCAGACATTTTCACACTGCTGGTCACCCTGATTACTCCACTGTCTAAGGGCTTGTCTGAGCCCACATGCCTGGGGCCCAGCTGTCCTGGGTCTCATTTGTATAGTCACTCTGGTAGCCAAATATGTCTGTGAACTTGCATACGCAGGGCCCAGCTGTTGTAGGTCTCATGGAGAGGTTGTTTTTTGAGGCAGGGTCTCACCATTTTATCCTGGCTGAAGTCAAACTCTCAGTCTTCTTGTTCCATACTCCTACATGTTGAGATTAAAGCATGTGTTGCTATACCTGTCTTCAGGATATTTTGGGGGGATTATAAAATATACCATTTTGTGTGTCTTAAGTGGCTTTAGTTTACATGTTAACATCATGTGACTGTTGAATTGTGCTAATGATTCACTGTCTCAAAATACAACAGAAGTTATGTGTATGCTCTAATTGTGGTTGTTTTTATTTTGTCAGTTCCTTTGTACTGTTTGATGTTTAAGTAGATAGTTTTCTCATACGAGGGAAACAATGCAATATTTATGCCTGTGATTCTACTTTTTTCACTTAAGATTAGGTCCTCAACGTGCATCCACTTACCTAAAAAATTCTTGTGTTTATCTTTCTTTATGGCTGAGTAGTCATCCCATGTATAAAAATGCCTCATTTTCTTTATATATTCCTG
This sequence comes from Dinomys branickii, assembly GCA_004027595.1. NCBI lineage: Eukaryota > Metazoa > Chordata > Mammalia > Rodentia > Dinomyidae > Dinomys > Dinomys branickii. Next base: position 94,399 of record PVLD010002820.1, read on the forward strand.
GTTGATGGGCATTTTACTTGTTTCCTAGATTTACTATTACAAAGTGTGCTGCTATAAACATGTGTACACATATATTTCCACAGTACATAATGTTTAACTCATGTGAGAATACGTGAATAAGGAGCAAAGTGTGTGAAATGTATTGTGCAGTGCGAAGAAATGGTTCGAAAGGGAGGGGAGGGGCAGAAGAAAGAGAAGAATAAAAAGAATTTTTAAATGACACCATTTCATGTCCTGGAAGGTAATTGTGTGGCATAATATATTGCTTAGAAGAACAAATTTCACTTTCTTTCATCTAAAATAGATTTTCAAATGTTATTTGATGAACTTATTTATAACTTGTAAGAGTGTAACACACATGCCATGTAATTATAATGTGTAAAACTTTGAGCTTCTTTAGTCCCAGGCCATTAGCCATTGAGAAAAAAAAATGAGTGAGGCCATACTCACAGACCAAACCTCTATTTACAGGTAAGGAGAATATTACAATAGCAGTCCCATTCTTACCAGTAGTTTTGTGTTCTTGGGTGTCGGTTATGTGACAAATCAAAGTCAAAAAATAATAAATGAAAAATTCCTGAAACAAGCAATTCCTAAGTATTACATTGCATGCCATTCTGGGTAGAGCTGCAGGATAAAATCATCCACTATCCTGCTACCTCCTGCAAAATGGCTAATTATCCCTTTGTCCAGCATATTTAACTGTACAAAATCTCTAGTCATATACTAGCCTACTGTAGTGGCTGATACATTGTGTCAACTTGAGAACTGAAAAGTTTAAGAGACTAACTAAGTGACTCCACAGGTGGCAAGGGTCCTTACTTTGTAAGTATCCTGAGCTTGTGGAAGAGGAGGGCATGAAGATTGTGTGAACAGATAACTGGCATACAATATAAGGGAGGAAAAGAAGCTTGCTTTTGTTGTTTTCTACTGCCTTGAACTGTTGCGCCTGTGCTATGCAACTCTGCCTTGGAGCCAGCTGGTTACTGTTGAAACTGCCTCAAACTGTAGACTAAATAAATCTTTCCTTCCTTAATTTTGGGCATCAGAGAAAAGTAACCAAGAGAGAATGTGGTAAGAGAAAACTGGGGTCATTGCTGTGACAATACCTGATCATGTGGTCCAAGAATGTTTGGGAATGGCTTCTGGGAAGTGTTTGGACAGGTTCAGAGATGTTACCTGAAAGAGTACAGCTAGAACACCTTAGGCTATTCTATATGGCAGATTCTGGTTAGAGTTCAGAGGGCCAGGAAACTGATAGAAATCATGCTGGTGAAGACCAGGTTGAGAAGGTTTCTGCTAGGAAGGAGGACTGCATCAACTGTGGGACTCCAGGTGATGTGTATTATGTCTTGGAAGAAAGTTTGTCTGAATTTTGCTCTTGTCCAGAGACTTTTCCTGAGACTGATATTAAGGATGATGAGCTAATTAATCTGAAAGAAGAAATTTCAACACTGTTGAATGCTGAGGCAGTGGCAAGGCTATTGTTGGGGGTTTTTGGCCAGATCTATATTGAGAATCAAGAGCAAAGAACCAGCCGGATGATTTAAAATGTACATTTAACCAGAAAGGAAGCTCCAGTAAAGCTGTGGACTGCAAAGATAGAGTAAAGAAGATCTCACTTGCTCCGAAGGCAGAGGAGAATATAAAAGATGGCCTGATGGCACCATAAGAAGCAGCAAGTCTCCACCCTTTGCACCCTCAAAACTGAAAAAGTGAAAGATTTTCCTTTAAGGAGAACACCACAGAGAGTCATGTTACAGAATACTGGCAGTAATGCAAACTTGTTCCTCACACTTGAATTCAGCAATCCCATCAACTAACCCCTACATCCAGGAGACAGGAAAGCCTGACTACTGCCCCAGATAGGAGCAGACCTTGACATCATCCAAGTGCTGGTTTTAGTTGCATTCAAAATGCAACAGTTATGGAGTTAGAAAGGCTCCTACCCTAGTTGGGCAAGGCCTGGCAGGCCAGGTACTATGCACCTCAGAGTGTAGTGTGTGGAGCTACAAGTGTGAAGCCAAAGGTATAGTGGAGCGCTCAGAAATTTGGAAAAGCCAGGAAAGTGTATTGTCTAAGGAAAGCTGCAAGGAGGGAGCAAAGTTTGCCTAAGAGAGAAGCCATGGGATTTACAATCAGAACTGTTCCAGGGGTGGAGCCATCCAAGCACTTTGGAGCTTACAGTGTTTCACAGATGCTGGACAGGAAACTGCAGGAATTCATGCTCACCCTGCTGGATTTATGGACTTGCTTTGGTCTCAGTCCTTGTTATTTCCCTTGTTGTAAGTTTTGGAATGAACATGTTTATCTTGTGCCATTGAATGTTGGACATGTTTAATTTTTCATTTATATAGAGGCTTGCGGCTAAGAGTTTGCCTTACATCTCAGAGGAGACTTGGGACTTGGACTTTTCAGCAATGTTGGAACTGTTAAGACTTTGCCAACTCTTACAGACTAAATGGGCTTTACATAAAATGTCTTTTGTAGGTGATTATTAAGGGGGAAGGGGTAGAATATTATGGTTCCCATGCAATATAATGTTGACAGACTTATTATTTGTTCTTAAGGATTGTTACCTTGTGTTATTATTTTCAAATTGTGAAAAAGACAAGAACACACATATCTTTGCAACTAGAAACTGGTTTAAAGAAATGTGTCGGTTGCCAAGTTGACAAGAAGTGGATTATAATGATTGATATATTGTGTCAATTTGAGAATTGAGAAGTTTTGGAGCATGACTAAGTGACTCAGCAGGGACAAGGGTCTTCACTTTGTAAACATCCTGAGCACAGAAATTGAGCACAGAAATTGTGTGGTGGATAGCCAGCATACAAGGCAAGAGAAAAGAGATTTGCTTTTCCCTCTTTTCATTCTTGTTGCTTTTGCTGTCTCCAACCACCTTGAATATTTGTCCCTCTGACATGCAACCCTGCCTTGGAGCCAGTTGATGACTGACTGAAGCCTCCACACACTGTAAACTAAATAAACATTTCCTTCACTAATTTTAGACATCAGGTATTTTCTCTCAATAACAAGAGAAAAAAGTAACCAGTACACCTCCTTCTCATCAGATCAACTATTACTGTCAACTATCACGGCATTGTGATGCCCAAGTTATGTGAAAGCCAATTGTTTATGTCACACAACTACAGTAATTTCATCTTATTATGGAGCCATTGTGTCTGACTCACTTCAGCACAACAAAAACAACAGTAAGTAGAGTGCTGTAAAACATTCTGAGAAAAAGGAGATGACTTTTCTATAAAATTTCTGCAAAGTCTCTGGCAGAATGTATCATCTTGTAACATCTGTATGCATGAAAACGTTATTTATAGGGTTTTATACACTCTACGATTTTAGTCATTCACTGAGCTGGGTGAGATCTGATGACTGATCCAGAATATCATCTTTAATTTAATTTTTGGTATAATTTATTAGTTGAGACATACATAAGACTTATAGTAATCTGCACTTTGAAAAATATAACATATTTATTGTTAAATATAAGGACATAGCTCTTTTTTTTAAAACCAATCTATGTTTTATTAACAGTACAAAGCAAATAAGTGAATAGTCTGTGGAGAAGGGAACCTCAAACATGGAGTCTTCCAAGTCTGCTCCACTAGGCAAGAGCTGCCAAATCAATAAGATATATCATCAGTAGGACCTGATAGGCAAAGTCCCAACACAACTTTCAGGATTAAAAATAAGGTTTATGATTTATTTGTAGTAATTTTTTAAATATATTTTTGTGTTGGGTAGTAGAAAAGAAAGCAGCCCCCATACTGGGACCTATTCAGTGGCAACTTCTTGTTCCATAAAGTTAAGAAGACTTTGAGGAAATAAAGCTTGTTTGGAAAACTCCAGGTGTAATTACTTTGTATGTTGTGATGGGCAGAAGGGATGAAGTGTCAAGGCCCCTTGTTTAAAGCAAGAAGGGGGACACACCCAGCACGCTGGCAAATATGGCGAGCTGCATATTGATCATCGTGACCAGCTTCACTATGCTCCATTGTGGCTTCAATGCAGCCTACGCACAAGCACTAGCTGGATATAGCTTTAAAATGAATCCACTTCAAGTATGTATTAGTCAAAAATTTTTAAAGAAATAATTTAAAATTAGCTCTCCTTCTGGACAATGCTAAGCAAAATAATATTTCAAAGATGAATAAATAAAATATTGTATAAGTTTTCATGGGATATTTTATATAGTTTATCATCACCCTTTATAATTCAGGGTGATTATCTTTTTGATTTTAGAGAAGTTCTCCAATTGTTACCTAAAGTGGGCTTGAACTCCTGATCCTCCTGCCTCAGTCTCCCAAGTAGCTGTTATTGTTTTTCTTTTGTTGTTGCTTTTGTTTTGTTTTCCAGTTTGTTTAAATAGGAACTCAAATTTAAATCTCATGTTTGTTTGTTATCACTGTGTCTTAATACACTGCATATGTTTTTCACTGAGGGGAAATACATGCTATTTCATTTCAACCTCAGTTATTCTAGAGGTTTAGCTTTGAAATTCTGCAGTTTCTTTATAGTAGAGTAACAAAATATAGGAAAAACCACTCAGAGATTAGTTGTGGAATATATGCTGTGACTTATGGGAATATGAGGACCTTGTACAAAGTGTAAACTATTTTGTGAAAGGCAATGCTACTCATTTAAGTTCAAGTTTGCTTTTCAAAAAAGGAGGCATTGTTCACATTCTCAAGCTCCTTATCTCATCTTGAATGCATACTGCAGAGACTCTACTTTGGGTAATACTGATTCACAGAACTTACATGATCTTTCATTTAGTGAAATTCTTCCCCATTAATGTAACTGGATGTATAAAAAGAAAAATGTATAAAAAATTCATACTTAATTAGTATTAACTTCCAACTTCTATCTCTTCTACATTTTTTTCATGTAATTGAAGTATTACCAAAAAAATGCCAGAAGCACTATTAGGTTGCCCTTTGGCTAAAATGACGCACAGCCTACCTTATACTTTCTCCAACAGAGTCTATTTGAGGCAATGAATTTGTTACTCAGAGATAGAAATGTCAAGTTAATTGGGTACAAAATTTGAAGATTAGTATTGCTGAATCATTTCATTTGACAGGGACGTGTTTAACCATTTTATTCTTCCCCATTTTTCGAAATTATTTTTATTGTTTATTGGTACATTTTAGGTAAATGTAATGATCACATTCATCATAGGGAGTTTGCATCTGTACAAGATATAATATGGTTCCCTTGTTCCACTGCCCTCCCTTCAACCCCTCTTCTCTTCCTTATTTACGAAAAGCATTATTTCCAATTTTTCCTCCTTTTCTCATTTTTTTCTTTTTCTTCCTTCCTTTTCTCCTCCTCACTTCTTGGTTTCTCTTCCCATTTGAGCATGTTAATATTTAATTTTTAAGAATAATATTATTTTACTTCACAAATCCATGTGTATAACATTTTCTATAAACAGACTAGCATGCACTGTAAGGCCAATGTAAACCAGGATGACTAAATTTCAGTCACATTTGATATTCGTTTCACAAAACTTTAAACAGAGATAAAACACCTCACACTTAGGGACATCAGTATTCACAAATATAGTAATTAAACTCAAAATGTTGAATTTCAGGATCATACAATAGATCTCATCTTTCAGAAACACTGATCAGGAACAAATAAACAGATACTAATACATCTGTGGCTTTGGTATCTCCATGTACTAATATAGAAAAGTATTGGACAATCTTTTGTTTATAATGTACAAAGCCGAGTGACCCAGAATCACTCTTTGACCTACTAAGTAAATGTTTGCAATGTTGATACATGCAGAATCTTTGCTAATAATGTTAGAAAACATTATATGGCAAAGCAGAATTCAACTATAAAAATGTCCAGGAGACACTCATCAGTAAGTTCATTCCTATATATGAATATCAAAAGTTTAACAGTCAGCCAGTATTCAAGTTTCATACTGAAAATTTTAAAAGCAACAAGCCTAGATATTAGAAAAATGTGTCTATATTTAAGATGTGGCTTTGTTATATTTTAGGGGTAACAGAACAAAAACGACAAATAAGGATAAAATACTTTACATGAATGTTATTATATTGACTATTTTTATTTTATTTAATAAAAACTTATATATCCAGTACCTAACAATAACATTATACCACTTTGAGAAATTACTGTTTGAGGAGTTATAATTCATTAGTTTGGTAATGCCTACATAATAATTCTACTAGAAGTTTTAGGTTTGTTTAGCAAATCTCATTGAATAAAACCATGAGTCTCGAACTCTGAAATAATGATAATGATAAATATTATTTGGAAAGAATGTTATTCAAAGAACGTTATTATAATAACATAGTTCATATATGCTGTAGAAGACAATGCAGATCCAAGTAATATTTAAATAGATGTTTTGGAAGATGAGTATGTTATAAACTGCTTTCCCATGTAAGTCATCAAGGTTTGTATGTGAGATATAAGGAATAGTGGAATAAGGACTGATATTTGGTCCTTCAAGAATCATCCACAGTTACACTTCACATGTGCAGGGCCTGTTACCATGATTCAATAAACCACGCATGGAAATATTTTTTAAAAGAATATGCTGTTGCTAAAGATACTATGGAATGAGAGCTATGAAGGATGTATCTTTGCCAAAACTACAGGCTTTTTCTCTCTTAAACATTTTCTAAAAATATAATAACTTCTCTTAGCTACAATTTCTGTTCTGAGATAGAATATCCAACATCCCAAGTTAAAGAAGGGAAGGTTTATTTCTACGCATAGTTTACAGGGATTTCAGTCCACAGTCATCTGGCTCCAAGGCAGGGCGCCATGGCAGAGAGGCATCGCAGAGGAGAAACCAGGCACTGCAGCGAGGAGGCAGCAAAGCACAAGCAGCAGCAGCCAGCTTGCCTGCCCTCTGTCCCTCTGTAGTCCGTCCAGGCTACGGTCTATTTGTCGGTGACACACACACCCAGGGTAGGGCCTGCACTATCTACCTCCGTAGCTCCACAGCTATGCCAAACTCACCTAAATATCACACACCTTTAACCCTGGTGTCACACACCTACAGATACAGCCACCAGCGGAAAGCCACACATATGAGGATGTGAGGCCCTGGGAGAACATCTAGATACGAGACATACTTGTATTGTATTTACATTATGCAATTAGAGTAGAGGTACTTTAGGATAGATGAAAAGATGTGCACATTATATATAATCTCTATCATCTTAGTCTCCTGTCTTTTGCTAATAATACAATACCACAAACTGATAAAATTTTGAAGAAAAGAATATTATTGTGTTCACTGTTCTGGTCTAGTGGTACGGAAGCCATATCTGGTAACGACCTTTTACTTGCAGAGTCCTGAGGCCGTTCTGGTATCATGCGGTGACAGGAAGAACACGTGTGCCTGTGTCTTCTACTCTGTTTCTTCTTGTAAAACCAGGAAGGCTTCAATCCGTGATGTTATGTAGACTGACCGCCTCCTCTAGGCTCAACTCTGCACTCGGTTGTGCACTACTTTAATGTCTCCTGGTGGGGACGGCACTTGAGCGGAAGTGTAGTTGGAGTCAAACCACATTTAAACAATAGCAATTATGTCATTTTCTCTTGGGCCCTGTGGCATTCCTTGGTTTTCGTATCTTTAGGCATTCCTCTCTTTTCTCAGAAAAATGTCTTAAATCTAACTAATGGATGTGTAGCCTCCCCGCATACATTTTTATTTATATAAACAGCATAAGACATAGTAACTACATACAAAAAGATCATTTAAGTGCCCTATTATTTTTCAACACTATGAAGAATATCATTTAATTTTTATTTTATAATAAATGACTTCTTTGACATTTATGACAGCTTTCATTTTATTTATACCTCTGTAAGTAAATACTAAACTCAGAAATGCAGGTTACTTTTCTTATTTGTTCCTTCAAATTGAATTTTTAATTTAAATTATAATTAAGAATTTTGGAACTAGTTATTAAAAACAAGTTAATGGATACTAGTGTAAAGTTAACTGTCATTTCTGCTATTTCATTATACATATTTTCTTAAATTGTTTTCTTTAGTCCATTTATGTTCTCTTACTTTTATGTTGAATGATTAAAATATGTATATTGAATGATATTCTGTCACTGATTTGAGTAGCAATGTGACATATACAGCGTAATCAATGAGAAAAGCCAGGGACAGATTCTTTCCCTTTTTGTAGTAACACACACACCGCCTTCCATGAGAGCAGTTCTGTATGACCACAGCTCCAGGGCACATTTTTGCCAGTGGACTGACTACCAACACTGATGAGAGCAAACTTATCTGGAGCACATATTTTTTAAGTAAAGCTACTTTTAAAAAATTTAATGAACATATAGGTTAATTTTATTTTTACACATATATTCACAGATATATTATTTTAATTCACAGATATATTAGTAACCTGTTATGTGTGTGTGTGTGTGTGTGTGTGTGTGTGTGTGTGCATGTATACCACTGACTACACTTTTATACAAAGAAGAGGTATCAAATATGTGCAAACACAATTGATACATTGAGGAAGTGGTACTACCGCTATTTTATAACAGTGGCTGATACCGGTCATAGCTCAGCAAGTATGACTGTTCTTTGTTTCAGGAATATATGTAACATTTGTTATGATATGTATTGTTACTTTATTTTTGTTACTTTATAGTAAGTACATTTGAATTTTTGCCAAGAACAAAATATTTTCTCTGTCTTTTAAGTCTTTTCACTATACAAACTTAGTTCAATAGTCTCAAACAAATAATAAATACAGGAACATAAGAGAGACTACTGGAAAGAAATCTATCAACAAACAGATTTTGACTCCTACTTTTTAAAAGAGGTTAAAAGTGTTTCAGGATATCATGCAAACCAAGGCAGATGAATATTCTCTGGTGAGAGATTATAAGGAACAAAATATTGACTCTGGGACTGAGTAAAATAAAGGAAAGTCTAAGACTTCATCTTTCCATAGAACTGGACCCCACACCTGGAAGTAGGGCCAAAAAACTCCTCTGCAAGTACCACAATCTTACCCAATCTGCTGCCTACTTGTAGGCAAAAATTAACTTCCTTTCAAAGCCAGTATTAGGATCCTATTTCATTTTAGAGCAACCTATGAAGAAAGATGTCAATTTTATCAAAAAATTAGTTCCATCTGGAAGACTGAAGTACTTCCGCAAGTAGGAAGACACCAAGGAAAATGAAAGGAACGTGAATGAGTTAGAGTCACACGATACTAGCAAAGACGGCAATAGATATACAGTAACCCAGAGAAAAACAGTAAAAACTATTAACAAAGCCTGTCGTGCTTACCAGACATTCTCTTAGAAAAACCAGTGTACACATTACCTAGTAGCTTAGGAAGCAGAAGGGAGAAAGAAAGGGGAAGAGGGAACATTGATAAAACTAATGCGCAAATAACCTCAAATCTGAATACATAAAGACTGTTTCGAGAGTGTAAAAAACTTACAGAGATCTTCATGTACACATATTATAGTTAAAAGGTCATAAGTCAAAAATAAAATAGAATTTTTAAAACAGTATAGAATTATTAAAGCTCCTATAAAGTTATCAGGAATACCAACGGATTAGAAATCTTCCAAACTAGGAGAGAGAAAGGGATGAAGTTAAAGTACTGAAAACTACAAAGAAAAACATGGGAATTAACACTATATGAGACAAAATGGCTCATTTAATATGGAAATCCTTAAAAAAACTAAGACATAAGCAAAAGGTAAATCACACCTTAGTCACTTCATCTCTACTAGAATGCTAGGTGAGCAGTAGAATTTAGCCATAAAATATTCCCCAAACTGTCACATATGGAGCTGGGGCCAGCTTGGAAGCGATGGCCCCCTGGAGCAGTGACGCAAAAGAGTAGATCTGCATCCCCAGTTCTGCCCCTCTTTACTTCCTGGCAATACTGCACTGAACGGCTTCCTTCTGTCATGACACTTTTCCATGCTGTTCTTTTCTTGGAGACAACCAAGAATGGGCTGAATTCACAGAGACTGTGATCCAAATTACAACTACTTTTTAAAAATTTGTTGCTGTTGTGTATATTTTGCAGTGATGAAAAATCTAACTGATGCCGGTCTTGGAGTTGTTGCTGTGAGTGTACCTGATAATGTGCTTTGCAAATCTTTGGAACTGATTTGCTGGAGGAGTTTGGAAAGTTTGGTTGTGCTCAGTAGAGAACATCTGAAATGCTGTGCAGTGTTTTGTGGTTGATTTTGCTCACAGCTCAGATCAGAACTCTGAGAGAATGTGAATAGTAAAGCGTAACTCAGGAGAATGCAGCTGGAATAAGCATGCCCCTGGCAGTTAGACCAACGGCTGTGTGTTAGGCTGAAACAAAAAATTGGCTACGTTTCCCCATGCCCTGAGACTGCAATAAGGGCACCAGGCTAATTTATAAGGCAGAGGAAATGTCACGGCAGGGACAGTTTTAGCCTGTAACATTGGTATTGTTTGCTGATGTCTGACCAACATACAGTGATAATCAGGAGCAAAGCAGAGAACTGAATGATTTGAAATGTATGCTCTTTCGCTGGAAAAGAATGGCCTGTAAAATGGAGACAAAGGAAAGCAAGGTTGCTCAGGAGTTTAGCACTAAGAAGAAACCAAGTTCTTTGCACAGGGTCAGGGAGACACATGCCTTGATGGTACCTCAGAAATAAGTAAGACACTGATCACAATTTTAAGAGTAAAAGACTATAAATCTTTAGGGAAGTCCCTGACACAGCTCCTCCTTCCAGGTTGCCAGGAGAAGCTTATCCCTGAGGTCAGCCTTCTACGTATTCCAAGTCTGCTGCAGCTGTGCTTCACGATGGTCCAGTTCTTGATCGCGCTGTGGGTGACCTTGCCATCATTCACATGGTGCTATTTTTTTAAGTATGAAGAGCACACAAGTTACGGTGTCACTCAGAGTTCCAATGAGATCTCAGAAGGAAGCCGCGAGGCCAGGAAAGTAAGTATGACATGGATTTAGTTTTGGTCTATGGCATTTTTCTGGCATCATTTATTAAAGAGGTTACCTTTCTCCCGGTGAATGTGTTTGGGTCCTTTGACAAAGATAAAGTAGTTGTGTTGAGATGTGTTTCTGCATCTTCTAATCTGTATTATTGATTCTAAGGTCCTTTATTCTGGTACCACAATGTTTCCATTCTTGCAGCACTATAGTATAATTTAAAATCAGGGATTGTGATACCGCCTGCCTTGCCTTTTGTGACTACAAATGTGTTTGCTATTTTAGGTCACTTCTGATTCCAAATCAACTTTAGGAAAGTTTTCTCTATTTCCATGAGGTATGCTAATGACATTTTGACTGGGATTGCATTAAGTCTGTATAACAGTGTGGGAAATATGGCCATTTTCGCTATGTTCATTCTTCCTACTCAAGAAGAAAGGATCTGTTTCATTTTCTGATATCCTCTTCAATCTCATTTTTAGAGTTCTTTATTTTTCTGTGTAGAACACTTTTCTTCTTTGTTATATTGATTCTTTTTTTTTTTTGCGTTACTGGGGATCGAACTCGGGACCCTGCGCTTGCTAGGCAAGCTCTTATTCCACTGAGCTGTATCCCCAGCCCTATATTGATTCTTGTGCATTTCACTTTTGATGATACTATAATAGAGGATTTTCTCTAACTTCATTCTCAGTGAATTTGTTGTTTGTGTATAGGAATTTTCTTGATTTTTGAGAGTTGACATTGTATCTAGCTGTGCTATTGAATTTGGTTATTAAACTCAAAACTTTTAGTGGAGTTTGGGGGATGTTCTATACAAAATATCATATAACCTGCAAATAATGACAATTTAACTTCTTTTTCTGCCTTGTTACATTTATTTCTTTCTCTTATCTAATTCTTCTGGCTAATGTTTCCAGATTATATTGAATAAGAATGGTGATAGTGGACTCATGTTCATTACTATGCATCAAACTAAAATAAAGAATCAAATATCTAAAAGATAAAATACAAACATTAAATGTGTTGGGAAATAAAATAGGTAGAACTCTTGAAGACATAGGTGTAGGCAGATTTCATAAACAAAAACCCTTATGGCACAGGAAATGCTATAAAGTATCAACAAAAAGGATCTCATTACATAGCTTTGCATAATAAGAGAAATCGTCAGAGGAAAGGGACAACCCACAGAGTGGGAAAAAAGTTTAGCTATTTGTATCTCAGACAGTGCACCATTATCTAAAACATATAAAGCATTTTTTAAAAAATCAGACCCATCTTGATTTAAAAATGTCATCCAAAACTGGGCATCTGAGATGAATACACCTTTATCAGATGAAGAAGTAGCAACAGCAAATAAATGCATGAAAAAATGTTCAGCATCACTGGTCATTTGAGAGATTCAGAATGAAACAATGCTGAGGGTCTGTTTCTCTCCAGAAAGAATATATTTTATGAAATCAACACACAAAAAATGCTAGTGGAGATATAGGGGAGAAAGAACACCTCTCCACTCTTAGTGGAAGTGTAAACTGGTGCAGCCACCGTGGAAATCAGTGAAAATTCCTCAAACTCAAGGACTAAAAGTTACTTTTGTCCCAGCTCTTTCCTTTCTTGGTATCATTCCCAAAGAAAAACATCATGCCATGGTGATATATGCACACCCATGTTTATAGCAGCACAGTTTGTAATAGCTAAATCTTCGAAACAGCCCAAATGCCCATCAAGTGACGAAGTATGATGCAGCTGTAAAGGCAGATATACTTGCCACATCTCTAGATATATGGATGAACTATAAGACTATACTCTTAAGTGAAATAAATCAGACAAATCTGTAAATATTGCATTGTCTCTCTGGTGTATGAAACTCAAAGTCTAAATAAGAACCAAAATGTATAGTAGATATTGTGAATGAGGAAGAAATTGTTTAAAAGGAAAAGGAAACTAAGGAGGAGGCAGGGGAATGGCAACAAGGGACAATAAAAAAGAAAAGGAGGATTAGATGAAAATGTAGCACTGTATATAGGAGGAGAAGAGCTGAAGGGAGGAGAGGAGACTGGGAAATAAAACAGAGTCAAGACAGCTCACATACAGGTACAAATTCTCTGTGAATGTGATCATTATGTTTATCTAACTTTTATCACGAAATTTAATAATAATAATAAAGTGAAGTCAGTGATGCTCTGTGGATCTCAGGAACATGGAGATGCCAGAAATGTGGAACACCCACTGAGGAAAGTGACAGAGAGTGAACAGAGTCAGCTACGACACGGCACAGCCGCAAGGACAAAGGTATCAGGACAGGGTTACCATGCTCGGGAGTTTACATCTGGATACAACTTGCCCCGAGGGCTGGAGATGGTGTCGCAGACTTAATGTTTCCCCTTATGGTTTTCAATATTTTTTGCTCCAATTTCTTTTTGTTTTAATTTTAAAGGGAATTGTAAAAAAAAAAAAAAGAACAATACCAAAATAACAACATCACACACATAAACAGAACAAAGCAAGAACATTAAAAATGATACATGGTGTCAAAACAAAATGATAGGAATTGACAGTGGTTGTTATACTACATATTGTTGTCATGAACGAAGTTGTTTTTGTCCCAATTTCTTTCTGTTCCCCGTTGTTCCTTCAAAAATAGGAAAGTTTAGAACAAGGAATCATATGTTGAAAATATATAACTTTCTCTTTGATCTTTACAGGATATCACAACTAACAGTTTGGATCACAGAGGAGACTTGAGACTGGGAATTTTCAATAGTGCTGCAAATGTTAGGTATATTGACTCTTTTAAAAATAAATTTTATTAGTGCATGCTTGCAATATATATTGATGATTTTATTGTGGGGATTCTGTACATGTACAGACACTTTTTTTAACCCTTTCCATATTAATTTTTTCCTCTTTTTACCCTTGATCTCTTCCCATTTAAGAAAGATGTTTTTATATTTTCTATTATTGACCTTTTATTTTTGCATGTATTTATATTTTGGGTTTTTCATAAAAAGAGTCCATGCTGGCATACAGATTTCAATAAGGAAATTAATTCAATTGAATAAGATAAAGTTAAAATAAATTTTAAACAAATAGGAGTTTAGTCTATGTTATTGAAATTCAATGTCCTATAGTTGGAAAGCAGAAAAATTCTCTCAGTATTACTATGGGAGTATTCCTAATGTTATTTTAGACTGTACTGCATCAATTTATGAGAAAAGGCAACTGGAAAACAGCCCCTGGGAAGATCTTCAGAAGAAATTCCAGAAGTTGTTGCTATCATAGGAGATGATAGCTTCCTGCGAGGTGTTTGTACGGAAAGACAATCCAGTGGGACATGGCATGGAAGGGGAAGAGAGTGATTTGACTATCTTGACTGGACGTTTAGGGAGTATGTTTGTATCTTAGTTTTCATAAAATATTTTTTAAAACCTAAAAAATGTAAAATGTGTATAAATATAGAATATAAATTTAAATAAAGCATTTTCATGCAGAGGTGCATATCTTGTCTTAAAATATGTATTACCAACCAATGCATAGACTAAAAAGTAAAGTGATTTTAAAGTTAAAGATTATACTAAATTAAGGCTAATTTTTAATTGCAAAAATCAAATTCTTAAAAGTGTAATGCAAGCTGTATGCATAGTGTTACAAAGGCTTCAGCAGTACACAGCCTCATCCTAAGACTTCACAGTTACTCACTGATTCAGTGCGAGCAACTTCCAGCCCTGTAAGTTCCATTTATGGCTAGAATCTTAATAAGTGTTATTTTTACATTTTCTACAGTTTTTTGCTATAGTTTTTCTATGTTTAGATATGTGTAGATTCACAAACACTTATAACTCTGTTATAATTTTTATGGTATCCACTAAATTAAGAGCATGTTCACATTTGTGGCCAAAGTGTGATAGTTTACATTATACATAATACTATTGGAATTCTGTTGAAATCATCTTAGAATGCATTTGTCAGAATATATTCCATTGTTAGGCAATGCATGATTTAGACTAGTAGAATAATGTTGAAGCCAGAAGTAAATTCATATGGTTATGGGAAATTCATTTTGCTATGGGAAAACTTTCTTGAACTTAGACTTTGTGATAAAGTTTGATTTTAAGACCAAAGCAAAGTTAACAGGGAAATATAGAAAAGCAAGATGATGTTTAAACAGAAAAGAATATGTCCATTAAAGGGCATGATAAAAGAAGAGAAAGCCCAATCTATGGAATAAAAGAAAATATTTTCAAATCATCCACATGGTAAATTTCTAATATATATAAAGATTACTTAAAACTCAAAAGTACAAACAAACATATTCAAAGGGAAAAAATGGAAATAAATATATTTGAAAATAAGGAATATTTTGCAAATAAAATATACAAATTGTCATAGTGTATATAAGAATGCTTACCTTCACTGATTATCAGGGGAGGTAAATGAAACTATAATGAAATATCAATCCATGTGTGTTTGGTCACCTTTCAGCAAAGCAACACAGTGAAATTAATGAGTGAATTAGTAAGGTTGTCAGGCATACAGAATACAAGATCATTTATATACTGTTGATCGGGATGTAAATTGTTATAGCCATTATGGAAAACAGCAAAGAGATTGCTCTAAATATACTATCACACTGTACAGAAATCCCTCCTCTGTGTAGATATCCAAAGGAACTGGAATCACAACCATAGAAAGATATCTATAATTTCACGTTCATTTCAGTATTACTCATAGTTGTAATGTGAAAGTCTAAAAGTCTATTGATGAATGGAAAAAAAAGTACATGCACACTGAATGGAATATTATATACCTTTGAAAAATAAATTGATCATGTAATTTGTGACCACATGGATGAATTTAAATGGCATTACGCTCAGTCAAATAAATCCAATGTAGAAACACAAATGTTGTACTATCTTTCTTATATGTGATTCTATAATGCTCAATCTGATAGTGGCAGAGAGTATAAAAATGTTTCTCAAAAAATGAGGACAGGGATTAAAGGTTATGCAGGTCAAATTATACAGTTCTAGTTACATATGCTAAAACTGTTCTGTAAGTCCAACATACAACACACTTAATACAGTTAGTCATATTGCATACTTGAAATTAGCTAAAGGTGTAGAACTTAACTATGCTCATTAGAAATAAAAAATAGAGGAGCAATAAGATAACAGAGTAGGCAAAATGAAGCACATTTTACCTCTGTGGGGGGATTACTTCGCCAAACACATGCTTTAGGGCAGCAAGTGGTACTATGTAAATATACCTACATACAATATCCATTTGTTAATCATATCTCAATAAAGCCATTTAAAGTCATTTAACTTTCAAAAACCCATGAGCTTAATATAAAGAACATTTAAATGTACATATGATTGACAAATCATTGGTACATCTAGAAACAGAAGATACACGACAACAATACACAAAATGAAAAGAAATAGAGTAACTCTGCATAAATTGGTCAACAGCTGATAGTGCTTTTGCAACTGGGATGGACAGATGTGATCACCATTCAGAGAAAGAACTTGTGGTTGCTGGTAATTCCTAGAGCATTTTCCAAACAAAGGTAAAGTGGGTGTAGCCAAAACCTTATCCAGGGCAGCAGGATGAGCAGATAATGGGCTTGAACTTAGCTATATAGCCATATTGATAAGGGTGGGGTTCTTAACTTCTAGGTTTACTCACTGACTTGAATCCAGTGAAAACTGTTTCAAAACTCATGGAAATTGTTAGTCTTTAAGTACACTCATTGGGGAAAGGACACTTGTGTCTCTCTTAAAAGGAAGTAAACAAAACCAACCACAATTGGGTAAAACACAGTAGAAAAGTGGCAACAACTGAAATGTAAGTATTCTCAAATCCTGACAGGAGTCAATGGAAGCTGCAGTGCTGAAACAGGGAAACATACCAAGATGGCAGGATGGTTAAAGGGAGCTGCTATACTAACTGCAGAAGAAGTTACTTATCTAGAGATTGTTGGAGGGGTCAGCGGACCAAAAGCAAACGTGAAAGATAATGAAAGCAGACAAAGAAAACTGGCAGAATTTTAATCCTATAAAGAATATTTTAATCTATAGAAGGAGGGTTCTCAAGGCAGAAGAGAAAAAGAAAGGGCTTTATAAGGTTAACAAAGACATGCCACATATAGTTACACTAGATATTTTATCCCACCCCATGATAATGATAATCACTATCATTTTAAAATTTTTAAATTTTACTATATTTACTGACCATACTTATAGAAACATTCTTTACCAGACTGAAATCTGCATCGCCGCAAGTACACCATCCCATAGACTCCTCAGTATAATATGAAACCTCATGAGTCTGGCTAGACTTATCTGTATTTCTCTCAGCATTCTGATCTAAGTGCCCATCAGCTCTCCTTAGGGTGTTCTAAAGCTGCATTAATGAGCAGCTCCAAACCATTCCAAACTGCACTTGCAAACCAGTTCTAAAGGTTTCTAAACCACCCGGTCACATACAGCAACAGAGATGACCTCACGTCTCCAGTACTTTACTGTGTTAGACATTTTCCACTACCTGAACATAATATACAACACCAGTAAAGGATGAGAGGTTTATTTGGCCCATAATTTAGTAATTTCAGTGTATGGTTGACTGACTCTTAGGCAAAAATGGCATACTGTTATGGTGAGGAAAGCTGCGCACCCCATGACAGGCAGGAAACTGGGTGAAACCAGTGGCTAAAGACAAGTATACTTGCTTAGGCCTAACGTCCTGTGACTCACACCCACTCCGGACACAATTTGTAAGAGCACATTCAGTAACTAATTCATCCGAGGATACCCTGATGACGATGATCATGGTGATTCCCACGTGATGTAGTCACCTGTCAAAAGCTACACCTCTGTATATAAAGACTTTGGGGAAACAATTATTTTGAAACCATAGCACTGACAAAACTAACACCACACACTCAATGTATTACAATTATTCTCCATATTTCATTCTAATAATATGTATACTTCAAATTTTACTGGGATTTTTCTTCAAGATAAAAACTGTAGTCTATGCCTCCAACATTTGCACAGGTATGTCTAACACCATCCTCAAAAAGCACTGTACAAAGAGAATGATATATCTGAATGAAAAGAAAGCAGATAACATAATAATATCCTGAAAATTTAGAGCTAAAATGAGAAAAAGACAAAAAATAGGTACAAAGGATGCCCATTGGGAAAAAAAACATTGAATTATAATGCAAGAGATTTACATAATTATCACGAAAAACATCATACCTCAGACACTTAGAAAATTAAAAACTTACCAGAGGTAAATGTAACCCTGCCTCTATAACAATAATAGCTACTTATTATGTTATTGACTTAAGTTATTATGGGTGAATGGAAGGAATTGTGTATTTACCATTTGACTGTGTGTCCTATAAAGTGTAAATATATACTAGTAGCAAGGAATGGCCCTTATACGTTGAAAAACCCATCTGTAAATACTGTTGAAGGAAACTGCTGAGGATGTACTTATATATTCTAATTCTGGAGCAGTTCTGAGCTACCTCCTTCCATAATACCAATGTACTAATACCTTCCTGGCATTATGCTTTCTCTTTTCCCACTCTTCTTTTTCACCTGCTTTCTCCTATTTCAGGGCTTTTCAAAATCATCCATTCCATACTCTATCACATGCTAAATATGAATTTTCATCACTAATTTGCTTACTGGACTGATGAAAGCATCAATCATAGTTAGAAAAAAAATTAAAGGTTTTTATTAACTTGAAATTTAAAAATGAGTAAAAGAAGTTAAAAAATCTATTGAATTCAGAGGTAAAAAATTTCAGGTTGACAATGAAACTAAAGGTATTTTGCAAATTTTTTATTTCTCTTCAGGATTCAAAAACACTTTCTATGCCTTTAAAACAATAATACAAATACAAAAATAGAAAGGTTAGGTGAGAAAAGAACATTGCTTCTAATATTTGGAATTTATTTCATCAGTTCTATGAAAACCTAAAAATAGCAATAGAATAGTTTTATTTTAAAAATATTAACCATACAAATTTTTGAGTCATATTCTTCTTGTTTGGTGGTACTGGGAATCAAACTCATGATCTCATGCTTGCAAGGCAGGCACTGTGCCACTGAGCTATATTCCCCAGCTTGAGTCATATTCTAAAACTGAAGATAAAGTGACTTTTCCCATTGGACCTTTAAGTTACCAGTTTAAAGGGTAACCATGTGCAATAGAAGACTTTTGAATTATTTATAGAAGAGTACATAGCTTGAGGAGGGAGTTCTAAACACAGTTGCAGTTCTGTTTTGGCCATGTTTAGAGAAAGGCAAGCAATACTGTATACGGACCCACACATGAGGCCACTGACAGAAATTCACCACAAGTTTCTGAGGTAGGGCGCCAAGGGCAAAGAAAACTGCAGCAGGTCCAATTACAAGTTTCAAATGCCTGTCACTTAATTATGGTGGCTTTTAAGTTCAAATAACGTTTCTCTTTATAAGCATATCAAATTTCATTAACTGCCACAACTGCCCTCTTGACACCACAATTTATCACAGAGATATATTCTTTACACATAATTCATCTACCTCACAGTTAAAATGACTCTAGTGATTGATAATGTATTAAGAGCATTTTACTGATCAGCAAAATGTGTTCACACTGTATGGGGTGTGTATTTTGAATAAAAAACCTTTCAGATAAGTGTTTTAAATAACCTAATTTTTTTCAAAATGACAAGGACCACTTTTTAAATTTTCTAATTCTTAAATTCTTTTTGTACTTGTAACATAAATGAAATGTTAGCCTATCATATTGATGATCATTAACATTCCATAGGATGTATATAGCAAATGTAATAAAAATATTACAGATTATTTGATTAGGGGTATTTTGCATACTCTTTGGCATATACAACTCATTTAGGGAGGATAATTCCTTTGTTAAAAGCTCTCTAGTAATAAATGAATATGAAAGTTTCAGTATAAGATATTTATAGATCAATGTTGCAAATATTACAATTTAATATGGAAAGAACTATTAAGTTGAATTCTGTTCTTATATTTAATCTGTATTAGTGGACAGATTCATTTATTCACTCACTCATTAAGTATTTACTTATGTTATACTGAAGATATAGACCAATATTATAGAATAAAATGTACAGCAAGATTTCTAGGATACTTTATCATTTCATTGTGACAGTTTTAAAAGTTAAATTATGTAAAGTACAAATTCAAATTACAATCATTGTAGTTGAATAAAAGCTAATTAATAGTGCTTATTATCCTAGATTTTGCATTTTGATAATGTGACAAAAATCAAGATCAGTGTAGTTTTGAATTATAAAATGAAAACAATAGTCTCAAATGCGTATGACTCATAATAGATATTAAAGAGTTTATATATGAGCAGTACCTGTAGCAGTCCATGCCAAAGGAAGAGTCTTTCCACTTTAGCCTCTTCTCAGGATTAAGGTGTTCAGTGGCAGTTAGAGTTAGGGACCGTGAATGATAGGTGTGCTGCGGGACAGAGGGTGCAGAATCTATGTGAGCTCAGAGTTGGTCTTTAGTGTTCTCTTTATTTATTTATTTATTGCCTTTTTGAGACAGGGTCTCACTGTGAAGTTCAGGTTGTCCTTGAACTCACACTGTAGCCCAGGCTGGTCTCGAACTCACAACAATCCACCTGCCTCAGCCTCCCGAATGCTGGGATTACAGGCGTGTGCCATCACGCCTGGTGTCTTTACTATTCTCCATCACTCTGCTTCCTGGTTTTTCTCATACTTTCTGAGTTTTATTCTCCTGCCAGATGGAGTTCATTTCTTTCCCCTTCCCAAACCATGTCTTACCTCTCTTTCTGGAGGTTAAACATTCTCTGAAAATGCATTTACCTTCTGTCCCATAATTAAGTGTATATTTTAAAGCATTAATAATATTTGTGTTGCTTTGAGGTACTAGAAAGAAAAATATATACAGAAATTAGTACTTCACAACGTGACTAACATAATTATTTTATAAAAGTAAAATATTGCAAGCTCAAATACTTATGCTTTATAACTGAATATAGAGGCTATGTTTTAATTATTGATTAATTAAACATTTGCGATGGCATACAGAAATTACAAAATATCTGACTCAAATAGATAATGATTTAAAGAGACTCTTTTAAGGCACAAATTATGAAGGTCTTCTTGAAAATTAAAAATGTTCAAATCCATCAAGAGAGTAATTGAGTCAAGATTTCAACTGAGACATAACCTAGGGCATCATGGTCCTTTTACTACTTGCCTCTGAGGATAGTTTTAAACTTTACAGCAGGGGCAGGGAAGGATATCACTGTGTAATTAATACCTTTTTATTGTTTTGTCTTAGACGTAACTACAGGCTTATATAACATTACAATAACAGCATCACAACACCTTGTTATCAAAACCCACATGCTGCTAATTACTATACTGTACATGAATAATAATCACTGAAGAAGTGGTGTTAGCACGTGAACCTGTAGTTTTATGCCTTCAGCCATTTTCTCATTTCTTTTGCTCTTGTATTTTTTTTTTTACTCGTGGTAGGTTCATTCATTTACAAAGTTTCCCCTTAACTCCATATAAATGATGCCATCAATTACAGTTCCTCAGCCTTCAACGGAAAGATAGTTTTAGAACTAAGCCTGGCATATTAGATTTCTACATCCACATGTGAACCATATTCTCAGTGAAATATTAATTATTTTATCATATGATATGTAAGAAAATTATTGGCCAAGTAAGTAGATTCTCCCTTTTAGGATGCGAGCTCTGTACTTTTAAAACCTCATTCTTTGGAGGATTCATAGTAAATATGAGTATTTGAGTACTGACGGACAGTTTTTTCCATACAAACACCAGAGCTAATTATTTTCTATTCAAATTCCTTCATTATTGAAGTCAAGAAAAGTGGAAAGGTATCACTGACACTAAAGACTTTCTAGAGGTGTAATGCTTAATTCATGACTGAGGGATGAGAATAGTCCTTTGTTCTATGTGTTGGCAGGAAAGGATCAAGATTTTATTAACTGTTGCAAATAAAGGGAGCATAAGGAATAGATTTCCACACCTTACAATGTTAAAGTTAAAGGGTTTTTCAAAATTTACAGTGGTACAAAGGTTTTATGCATTCAGTAGAAATCATACTCCAAGTTTTGAAATTTGGTCTTTTCAGACTAGGAAGAAGCAGTCAGATATTTTCTCCAGTGGTTGGTCAAGTCTCAGTAAACCACAAAAATCACTGAAGAAAATAACCAATATTTTACAGTTTACTGTGTTGTTAAGCTAGGTTTAATAGTAGGTTGGGTGTCTCAAATACATTTTCAATATAAGTTAATTTCTATGTACAGTAGATTTATGAGGATTTTTACTATATTGCTATAGGAACAACTATAATTTATTTTGAAAAATTCATATTGTAATTTTTTACAAGAAAGTCAGAATATAATGTCTGACATTATCACAGGTGCTCATGAAATTTTATTTTATTTTCTTTCTTTTTTTTTTTTTTTTTTTCCTTTTGGAAACAGGGTCTTGCTGTGCAGTTCAGGCTGGCCTTGAGCTCACTTTGTAACCCAGGCTGGTCTCGAACTTGCAATGATCCTCACACATGTAACTAAAAAATAAACAACTCTTACATACTTTGTTACACCTTTAGCAAGTAGGTGGTGTCTCAAGAGATTTTCAGTCCTGAAATCATGTTGGTTGAATGAGCTTGTGGTGGGATATGAGGACATGATGGGAGGTTGTTGGTGAAACTGTATCTGCATATATTGTTACAGAAAAGAAACTTTGTTATGTCCAAACTGATTCCTTCATTATATCCTATAGTGTTCAAATTTCTGTGAACTTTTATATATCTGTATTTAAAATTATAGAAAAATTAAATCAAATGGCACTAGTGATGAACTCTTTAACGACACTGAATAGGAAGCAATATTCCAAGTCATTTTGGGACAAGTATTACCCTGATAGCCACACCCAAAAAGGACCCAACCTAGAGAATTATAGGCCCATCACCCTAATGAAAACTAACACAAAAATCCTCCGTAAGGTACTGGCAAAGAGAATCATCAAGAAGACTATTTACCATGCTTTCCTTTCAATTTCATTAAACTGGTTGAGGATTCATGGCATTCGATCTTCTCTAAATTTCTTGTAGAATTCAGCAGTGAATTCATCAGGCTAAGAGTTTTTCTTTGTTGGTAAATTTTTAATTACATTTTAAATTTCATTACCTAATATCCATTAATTAAGAATGTTTTAATCTTTTTGATTCTCTTTTGAGAATCTTATCAGAGTATAGGTTCTCAAAATAGGTATTGATGATCTTCTGAATTTATATAAGGTCCTTTGTGATTTCCCCCTTTTCATTTCTAATTGCATGAATTTGAGTGTCTTTCATTTTTCTGATAATGTGGGCAAAGTAATTATCAATATTATTTAATCTTTAAAATAGCCAACTCTTTAATTCATTGATTCTTTGCATTTTTTCTTAGTCTCAATTGACTTAATTCCTACCCTGATGTTTAAAATGTCCTCCTTTTCAAGGGATTTGGGCTTGACTTGCTCTTCTTTTCTTAGAAGCTTGAGATGCAACATCAAGCTTTTTAGTTGAGCTCCTCAATGTGAGAACTTACCACACCTCAGGTGCAGTTAAGCACAATGTATATTCCAATGTTGTTGGCTGGAACACTCTGTAAAGTCCTACCAAGTCCATTTACTCACAGGCTTGGTTCAGTTCTGATAATTCTTTGTTGATGTCTTTGTCTGCTTGATCTGTCTCTTTGTGATTTTGGTGTATTAAATCTGTCTTCATTTTGGTCAGGCAGTTTTGCAAGCTTTCAATGGAATTTTTAATTTCCTGAATATCTGTTTGTATCTATTTCTTTCCTGTATTAGACATTTGTGGCTTTCTGATTTCCTCTATTGCCTCATGGATTCGTATCTTTACTTCAGTTGCTATCATTTCAGAAATTTCAGAAATGTGTCATGCATTGTCCTCTATCTCTTTGTCTCTTGGACTTGTTCTGGGTGAGCTGGAGGTTTGAGGTTGCAATCTGCTTCTATGCTTTGTCATTTTCTATTTTAAGATTTTAATGTTGTATTCTGTTTTGATTCTTGCAAATTTTTCTACTTGATAGCTTTATCACTTGTATAGAGGCCTCCCTATAAAATGTCTATTGTTCAGGGATTTCTTCTGTATGTAGGAAGTTCCTGGTTTGTATCTATCCCAATATCCTACCTTCTGCACTTATTAAGAGTGAGCTACTGACATCTTTTGCTCAGTGCCCATTCGTTTGTTATAATGGTGTGGTATAGTTATTACCCCAGGTTTCCCAGTATTGTTGCAGAAGGGAGCACAACAGATTATCACAATTTTGTCATACTGGCTAGCATAGTATAACTAGCAATAACAATATCATCAAGCACAGTTCAGAAATTCAAGCTGTGTAATTATTAATTTTGTACCTTATACCATAGCAACACAATCTACAGTTATCTTACAAAACCCATCAGAAAGTTTGAATGTATAGTGATTCCCATTGTTAGAGTGGTTGTCCTTGTCCTTGTGGTGGGGAAATTTAAGGACGGTGGATAAAACAGAGATTAGTGAAGAGAAATAAAGTACAAGCAAGGCTGTGAGACAAAGGACAATCGTGTGATCTTTGGGAAACTAGACAATAGGGCAGAAGGAAAAGGATAAATGAGAAAGAAAGGGATTATCCAAGTTAACCACCGAAACTAGAGAAACTATTCAGTCCTATGAAAACATGATTGAAGTTAGAGAGTTAAATTGAAGAAAGGGAGGAATAAGATTAATTTTTTAGAACAAAAATACAGGTAAAAAACAAAAAAGAAAAAAAACAAGCAAAAAGAAGACAAATAAAGTAAAATATAATAAAAATCAAATTCCTCTAGTCTGCGCAGAGCCCAAAATTACTGGATAGCACTGGCAAACCTGTAGCAAAGTTTGTGCCGGTGTGAGGCTAATCTTGGCCTCCAGACTGGGGCTGGGGCCAGAGTTTTCAGGCAGCACTTTCTGCATGTCCTTTAGTGTCCTGCCCACTCCTTTTGCTGTTTCTTTCAGAGTGTCTCTCTCAGTTTTGGTCACGTTTTCAGACAGGGCCAGGTGGCTGTTCCCAGCCTGGGTCTCAGTTGACCCCTACTCATTTCTGCTTAGCTTTGCACGCTCCTCTGCCACTGCTAAGTCTTTGTCATCTCAGTTTGTTTGTTGCAGGGTGGCGTAGGATGCTGTGATGTGGTCTGACGCTCTGCTTCTGCATGTACTGTCCAAAGCTGTTCAGATCCATGCTTAATCCTCTCCCAAGGGAGGAGTACTACCCACTCATTTCTTCATGAGGTCAACCCTCACCACCACTCATCTCCACTGTAGTCTGTAACTTCACTGGGCAAGACGGGATGCGGTTCTATGGTGTACCTTTCTGCTGTTGCACATAGTGTGGGGATAGTCCCAGGCTGCATAGTCCCACAGCATAAGTCTGTTTAATTCCCATGCCTCTCCAGTCACAGGTCACACATTTGGGGACAACTGTTCCATTTACTATGCATCACTGTAGTCTTTAATCTTGTCCCTAGATGTTCCAGGTAGTGCTCTGGTGCATAAAAGAAAAAAAGGAAACAAAAGAAAAAAAAGAAAGGAAAGAAAAGGAAGAAAAACTGGCCAATCACCATGAAGGGAGCTGTTCATACACTCCTGTGCGTGCAGTAAAATTTACCATTGAGCTGCAGGGTCCTCTCTTCGGAGGAAGGTAAAAAAGACAGGGACTTTATATTCCAAGACTCTCCTGTGTGATTTGATTTAACCATGCTATTTTAGTATATACATTTTTTCTCATCACTTAAATTTCCAGGTATGTTGGTAATTGATCATGATCTGGTAAGTCACACACAGCTGTGTTGACTGGCTATTTCATTAAGTTCTTTATCTATGTTTTGCTTGATGTATGAGTCTTATTTCAGATTGATTTTTGTCTCAGACTGTGTGTTGCTTCCCTTTCTCCCAGTTACCTGTGTTGCGGTTGATTTTTTCTGCGTAGCTCTGAATGTGGTTCCTCTTCCGTCCAGTCATGTTGCCTGTCTCTACCCTAGACATTGTGTTCTTAAGTTCCAAACTGATCTTTGGCTCCATTTCTGTTTTGAACTTACTTGGTGTGTTCTCCTGATTTACTTATTTCTCTCTATGTATACTCTTACAGTTAGTAGGGTTCCTTTGGGATGATTACTGAAACTAGCATTCATTGATCCCCATTTATTTACAGGCAGGTTTGAGTACTTATTTGCTATTTCCATGGTATTACGCTCCCTTGGCTCTTCTTAATCCTCTTAGCCTTGCACTGATGTCTCCACACCTGAACAAGTAGTCACCTATCCCAAATTTTGCATCAAATACTCTTCACTTGCCATCCCTTCTGATGACTCTCGTGAGCAATCTGGAAAGGTCTGTGTCTGGGCATCCTAGAACAGTCTGGAAGATGCTTTGGTCAGAAAGCATTAGGGTAGATTTAGCTCTCTGAGCTATTTAGTCCATAGGAGCCAACCTGATGTCTGATTGTTAGCACTGACTCTGTAGCTTAATCCAAGAGCACAAATAGGCTTTGGTGAGCTTCCATTTTGTTTTGTTTTGCATTGAGGGCAATCGGTTGGAAATATTGACTAGTTCTACAGAGATAAACCTAGAGTTTAGTTTATGATAGTGATCTTATGAAATTGGATTTATCGGAGCCAACCTGGTACTTGGTGAGGCCTTCAACCTGGAACTGTGGGATTTAACATGGTGCCTGGTTTTAGTAGTGGACCTTGAACCAGCTCAGTATTAGAAAAAGTCTAGAATCTGAATCTAAAGGGACAAGCCTGGATCTTGGGCCCACAGCAAGAACCTGGAATCTATTTCTGTAAAGAATTCCACAGGGGTCAATCTGGTATCAAAGTCTACTGTGTCAGGCCTGGAACTTTGGTATGCTAGATCATGCTTGATCACAAGATCTGGAGCCAGAATCAATGGAGATTGGCTTGAGGCCTGGATCCATAGGTACTGGCCTGCTGCCTAGGTCTACAAGTGCTGGCATGCTGCCTAAGTCTGAAATGTGGGATAGATCCCAAGAGCTCTGAAGCTGGCCTGATACTAGTGAAGTCCTGAAGCCTGTAGTTCAGAAGCTGGCATGCATTCTAAAACCATAACAGCTGCCAGTGTCTAGCTTGGGAGGTCAGTCTTAAATCCTGGATCTGCATCCCCCAATTTTATGCTTAAATCTATTGTTACCATCTTGGAGCTTGTATGCTGCTGACAGCCTGCACTTAGTCCAGAGTTGTAAGGACTGTGTCTTAGGACAGAGTTGGTAGCCTAATTCTGGGAGATCTAGGTAGTCTAGAGCAGTGGTGGTAAACCTATTGCACACATGCCACAGTAGGCTGTTTGTAATGTTGAAAATTCTACCGAGTTCACCACCATGGCTCTAGAGTTACCAGCCTAAAGTTTAGGAAACATTTCCTTTCACATTTTGTTTATATTTGAGCTCTGGGCATTTAAGAAGTAAGTATAAAACCATATAATAATCCTACTACTTTATGTAATGAAAAGTTTAGAAAGTGTCTATTGCTAATATAATTCCTCTAACAAGATTATATTTAATTAACACTGTGTTTTGTATCAGCTCCCTGCATTTTTTATTCATATTATTTGGTGAATTCTTTTTTTTTTTTTTTGACCTGAGATTCAAACTCAAGACGTTATGCTTACCAAGCAGGTGCCGTTCTCCTGAGCTATATCCCTAGCCCTCATGTTATTTAGTAATCAATAGTTTTTCAATAAATATTTTCTTCTCTGACATGTCTAGTTATTTGGACTTCCAAACACAAGTAACTGTTTCAAGGTTCATCACAATTATTTTTCCACAAAATTACCCCATTCTTGATTAGTGAACGGTTAGTGATTAGAAATTATTAATAGCAATACCTTAACAAAAGTAAACACATCACAAACTTTTAAAATTGAATTTCTTGGGTTCGTAACATGTAAAAATATGTGAAAAATAGTAGGCAAAGCATAAAGTCAAGATTGAATCATACAGCAATAATGGCTAAATGTTATTTTATTTCCAGGAATTTTCTTGTGTCAGAGACAAATATATTTTACAGTTTTTAACTTAGTTAATTAATAATACAGAAAATCACATTTTATGCTCATGAGTTAGAAGCAATCTCCACCAATGATTAATGCATAGTTTGTTGATTTTATGCTAAAGCTAATTTAAAGCCTGTATACTGAGAGTAAATAATAGGCTTGAAAATGATTAGTGAATTTAAAATGTTAAAAATGAATATTTTCTAAGTCATTAAGTATGCTATCAAATTCAAATTTTCATTTCATTGATTCATAGTCATTATTTTTATTTTTAAAGTAGAACTATTTCTTAGAGTTTTTCCAGAGAATGTTAAACTTGATGTTGCACTTTAAAAATAAATATGCTATAATATATCTAAATGTTGAATCTATTTGAATTCATTTCATGTTCAGGGTTCCTGAATGAGTAGTTTACTCTAAGAACTTTTTAAAGACAGTTTTGTCTAAAACACATATTTTCATCAATAACACAGGTAGTATCATATACATCTTAGCAGTAGAAAGAGAAAATTTAGTGAGTTATAAGATTTACTGTACACATGGCATGTAAATTATTTAATCTATGTATACAAATAAACTAGATAATATTGCTAATGATATTCATTTGGGCATTAAATATGGCCAGTTTATATCTGGTGACAAAAAACTGATAAATTATCTCTGGGTTCAAACATATATTCATTGCTGCTTTTCTAAAAAACTACTGTTTACTTAGATATTTTCTGGATTTTAACACAATTTTATAAATGGAGAACATACTATTGAAATCCATATCAGGTTATCTATGGAAACTTAAAGAACAACTATACTTCTTCTGTAACTGATTATCAAATAACTTCAGAACCTTTGCTGATCTCAAGAAAATATTCTATTCTTTTTTTTTTTTCCTGTGATATCTTTTTTAAATTATCACAAAGCCAGGGACTACAAATGACATAAATATATTATCAGACATTTCTAAATAACAGAAGCCATAATGGGTCTCTCCAGGCCAAAATCTCATTAGGAAGATTGTGTTTCTTTCCGAATACTCTAAAACAGAAGGCCTTCTACTACTTGTGGAAAGTAATCTTTGGTTTGTGACCAGTTGTCTGCTTTTATTTCCATCTTTGATTTTTCTGTCAGTATGTGTTTGCAACACCTAAGAATTACATTCATTGTTGGGAGTTGGCATATGTACGTGATACATCTTAACCTTTTAATGTGCTTTTTTCCTTCCCCTTCCATCTCACTCCATCCCTTTCTTCTCTTTCCACTTGTGAGAGGTCCATCTTCCTGTTTTATATGTTTCTTTTATTTTGTGCTTTATTTAGAGCTTGGGTTTCTGATGTAATACTTCTAACTCCTCCCTCCCCCATTAAGGCTCATTTAAATAATTTAGATTACTCAATATGACCTTCTTATTTTAAACAAGCATAATTATCAACTCTGATCCATTCTGCAACTTTCCTCTGTAGTATAATATATCATAGCTTATAGGCTATAAAACTTGAACAATTATGGTAGCGCATTATTCAGTTTCTTTCAATAAATACTAATGAAAATGGAAGTCAAAGGTTAAGTTTATTATTCCTTGATAAGCTTTTCGTTGTTTACCTACTATGGGTAAAGCTCAGTACTGTCAGATCCTGACATATTGATAAATGGTTCTTTCTCTCAAAATTTACACTCTATTACAAAAACAGGAGTTAGTATGCCATGAACACTACTTTTGATAAAAGATAGAATAGTGGGAACAAGAAGACCCTAAGGTCAGAAGTACAAAATGCCCTCATTTTCCTCTAGGAAGTAAAAACAACTTACTGAAGAAGATATCACTTTAGGTAGAGCTCTACAGAAAAGTATATAATAGCCTAAGAATGTTTTGTATGTAGACATGCATGCGTCCATACATAAATGAACACAACTGTAATACAGGAACTTGCGCCATGCGGTGCAGATACAGGCAAGAGGAGCAGTGTGAGAGATGAGTTGAGATGGCAAAAATGACGTATTTTAGTTAGCAAACCACAAAATGTCTATTAGCATGTGGAAAATAGATGCTACTCAATGGTAAATATGGCAATTAAATAAGAAAACAATTGAAAGAAGCCCTCCTTTGCACAGGAATAAATTTAGAATATCATCAGTTCTGAAAGTTTTTGATATAAATTTAACCAACCTGCATTTAAGAGGATTATTCTGGCAGTGGTTTGGACACTATATCTTATGGTTGAATTATAAAGAATGAATTAAAAGCACAGTTTAATTCAGTAATAAAGATGGAAAAGGAATAGATGTTCAACTGGACATTTGGGGGAAAAGTCTTTTACATGAAAAAGCAGACTATGACCTACAAGAACTTTATGAATCTATTGACAAGCACGGTGCCTACGAGATGCTCGATCTCTTTATGAAAAGACTGTAACAAATGTCTTCTTTCATGTTACGCTGAATATTCTTTTACCCCCAAACAAGATCAGATCACTGTGGTCACAAGTGTCATGTCAAGTCAGCTAGGCCATATATTTTTTCATGACTGCAGCCCACAAAATCATAGAAACACCAGTTATCTTTTTTGTCTCAATTTCCCATGTATGAATACAGCCTTCCTCACCTGGGCCAACATTTGTTACATCCCTAACCTCTAATGTGTCTTAATATAAGTAGCTAAATTAAAGGAAGTGAGATTTGTTCTGGGTCACGGTTACAGCCAATGGTCAGCTGGCTCCAAAGGAGAAAAGATAATGGGAGAAAGGCCAGGCAGAGAAAAGCTGCTCACCATGGCAGCCGGGAAGCAGAGAGAGAAAGGACTGTATCTTCCGAGGTTGTCTCCCATTGGCCTGCATACTCCAGCCCAGCCTATTCTCAACAGCACACTCAGTCACTGAACACACTACTGGACAAATCCACTGATAAATCCAGCACCCCCACGATGCTACCACCTTCTAAACTCATGAGGCTTTTGAATAATATTTCTGATCCAATCATAATGACTAGAGTGCTCAAGGAATCTCGTATAAGACAATATTGAAAATTGAGATTGTTATCTGCACCTTGGCAAGTAGTGTAATCAAATGGAGGGGGCAAGGATGTGCAAGTTTTAATTCATTACAGGATCATGGACTTTCCTTATTTAATGACATGACATCAGTGACATTTAAAGACTATAAATTTGGAACTGATTGGAGGAAAACTTCCTTTGCAGTGGTGACCCTGGCAAAATACCCTCCATCAGGAAATCAGCCAGGAGAATGGTGTAGCTGCATCTTAGCATGGGCTGTATATTTTAGGACTGGTGTAGCATGGGTAATTCTGAAAACTAAAATAATGAAGGGTAAAAGAAAAAGCTGTAACTAACTATAACACTTCAGTGCATTAACCATTTATCCACAGGAGCAAGGGAAATGCTTCCTCTTTCCAATTACATGAACAAATTTGCTTCAGTTTTTCTCCACTTATAGGATCTATTTTACCTTGTTGTTGTTGGAATACTATTTGTGGACTTTTGCTGGAATGATTTGCAAGACCTATTCAGAAGGACCTCTATCGACTCCAACACCAACACAATGTGGTTCACTCTAGCAAGCTGCTGCCTTTTTAATGTCCCTATCTCAGAAGCTTAGGGTGTAAAATGATCTGAAGTCTCACACATAACCTTTATTTCTCTAGATTTAGCCTCTGTCATCCATTTAGAGACTTTCAAAATCTCATATAATTTTCTTTTGGCAGCAGAATTGATGACATAATCTAAATATAAGTTAAGACTCAGCTTAGAAAATTATCCCTTCAGCATTTTGAACACATAAAACCTCTAATATTTTTATGCTTTTTTCCCCCTCCTTGCCCTGTTTTGGGTTCCTCAAGTTCATTGAGTCTACTCCTCATTCCTACCACTCTTCCCTGTATCCTCACCCAACCAACTCCGGTACGGTTAGTATGGTTCACAGAGATAAGCAGAAAGTATTGGTTATTTTTCTTCTGAGTCTATTAGACAAAGTTGTTAAACATTTTCACTATATTAATTGTGGATATTTGGGCTGGTATTTGTGTATCACTAAAATATGATTTGGAGCAAACACAAAATTTGTTTTTCAACTCCTCATGCTGTGGTACTATGAGGAAAGATACATGCCATCATTATGGACTATTGTGAAAGTAGCCGTGATCATAGATATTAAGTTGGATCAACCACTTACTTGGGATTCCAAAATCCTCTACATATTGTAGTTTAAGAAGATGTGACAGCTCATCAGGGAGATGTTACACTCTACTGAGGAGAACAAACACAAGCCAATTCAAGGTAGACAATACATGGCAGCCTAATGCCAAACAGGTTGGAAATGCTGCCTCTCTTAGACATCACGTCACCTACAGAAATTAGCTGCTCTTCTCACCAATGGTTTTCTACAACTTTCCATAGCATTTTATAGTATTTTTTCTGTATTTAATGCTCCTTGCTTGTCAATAGCTATTAAGACTCAACTTATTGCCATTATACACCTGCATAATTAGCAGAATCCTCACGCATTTTAAGTAAAGGAATTAAAGCAATGAAAGGTAAGCCCTCAGTTATTTCATGTTAGACCTGGGATTTCTGACAATTCATAACACAAAAGTTCTTATTCCCAGTCAGTGCACTTCTCAGACCTCCACTCATGTTAATGACTACACTGTTGCAGTTTATGTCACAAACACTAATGTCACAAAGTAGACTTTCGTCTCTTTAATGGGAGAAACCATACCTTCCATAACTTTAATAGCCACTCTCCCTACCAGATCTTGGTAAACGTAGTCTTACTGTTTATGTTCTGCCTTGTATTAGGCAAGCTAATTTATTTCAGTTCATTCATATCATCTACAAATGGGAAAAAATAAATTGTTATTCTCTACAAAGGAAAAATTACAAGGAAAAAAGGAGAAGAATGCAAACAAAATATCAACAAATATTGGAATATGGAAACTGTCCTGGTTTTGCTACATAATTAAATTTTACGTAGTAGTTAACTAGAGCAAAGTATCTCTGGCAAATTGACCTGTGAATGTACAACAAAATACAACCTTGAGACAGGAACTATTTTATGCCCATGTTACAGCTTAGGGTGTAAATTGCTCTACACCATCTTGGTGTATTCTTATGTCATTACTCTAGAACACCTTGGAAATTAAGGAGAGAGAGTAGAAGGGGACACTCAGAGGAAAGAAAAAGAACAATCACATATCAAAGTATAATCAATGACTACATAAAAGCTGTGGATGGATTAGTTGATAGTCACTGTTCGCATATCAAGTTTGTGTTAGCAGTCTTAAGATATGCCATGCTTGGAGTGAACAAAGAAAATTAAAACTTCTGCTCACATTTAGATTTCTGTTTACATTTGGTTTGAAACAAAATACTAATGATGACTTACTTGTATTTGTTTGAATCTAAGAAAGAGATTGAATTAAATGAAAGATAAATTTCAGAACAGAATAAGAATCCATGCTAGTCTTGACAATATCTCAAGTATAAGATATATTTGAAGTTTTATGCTATAAAATTAAAAACCACAGACACTTATAATAGGTCACAAGATGATACTTGGATTATGTTTTCTTCAAGTGACTATTCAGAGGAACCAAAATTTGATGTAAATTGAAGGATTTCTTGTAACTCACACTGCATGTTTAGGTAATAGCCTGTGATATACTATGCAGGAGGAATAGGAGTCTACATTAATTTAGGGAAGAAACACTGAAATTATAGACTTAAAGAAAAAAATTGAAACATAAAATAAAAATTCTTAAAACAATACATTTCCTGCTATCTATAAATTGTAGCAAACTAGGAAAACGTCTGCTCTAGAGATAACCTGAACCGTGCCTCAGCTCACGTGAACTTTGAAAATTTTTCAAGGAACAACTACATTATCCTTATCAGAATACATTGTGGGCACCTGTTATCTTATCAGAAATAATTTTTAAGAAACTATTTCTGTGTTTTTCAATAAATTCTCACTACAACAACATGAAATTGGATTACTATTTTGGAAAGTAGACAGTGGAGTGGCTTTCTTAGAAAACATATTAAACTTTCTGCCCTATGAAATTTTAAAAGTATATATTTCATACAGTTCAGAATTTTAATTATCTTGAAAAACCCAAGCTAGTGAAAAGTAATTTAAAATTAATGCTCTGTTATAACCAAGTTGATTCAAAGAATGAAAAAAGTCCTATTTTTCTGAACATCTCTCTGTATAAAAATATGGCTATTTTCATCCTACATTCTCCACTCCTTTCTTCAGTGTTCATTAATAGAACAAGAAACATGAAATGAATCTGACAGATTGTAGATTATTGCTGGAGTGAGCAACTGTTGCCTTATTGCCAAAATAAAGAAAGGTTTATTTTTATTACTATTGTTGCAAAATGCTGCATGCCTTTGAGAAATGACAACATGAGCAAATGCAGTGTACTGTACTATTATTGCATTGATTCTGCCTCAGCAGAGTTAGTACTCTAGGCTAAAGTGAGTTCTGTACAATAGTTACAGTAGACTGAACTTTGTGACATCACACTATTTATTGCTATGGTCTAATAAGTAGGATCTGCCACATCCACATATGTTGGGGTTTTTCAGGAGAAATGCAAAATATTTTTAAATTGAGAATGATTGTAAAATAAGGTTTGTTTTTCCTGGTATCCCTATTTACCTTCAAACTTACATAAGAAGTTAAATATGGAGGCTACACCTATAAGGCAGATAGAATCTCAAGGCAGACAACTTCCTTCTGCAGAAAGTTTAATTTCTTTTCAACATGTATTTACTTAGCATACTTATGAGCAAAAACTAAAAGATCTTTCGAATGAATACACTAGCGCAGAGACAGGGGCATGTCCAATGTTAATACAAGTAGGATCCCAGCTACAGACACAGATACTGAGGCAATGGAGATCAGCCCAGCATTTCTAATGGAAACATTTTTGAGTGAAAATGTTTGTTTCCAAATTTCTTGCCTGGAGAAAAGTAGAAAGAAGAGCCAGTGAGCTGAAAGTCTCGCGTGTAGCTCAGACAGGGCTGAAGGCCAAGTGCTGAGGGACAGCTAGGACTGAGATCTTTTTCCATTTGTTGAAAGCGCTGCTGGCTGCATTCCTCCTATCAATAACTAAGGGAAATGGACGTGGATGTTGGCCAAATTCTAAAGGAAATCATTCTACTAGTTGCATCAGGACTGGCACTTTGGAAATTCTGCTTGAGGCAAAATGCTTTGGAAAAGAGTATCTCTGTTAACTTTATATTCCAGAGTTTCATTGAAAAATATCACAAAAGTTTAAGCTTGCTGATCATACTTCATACTTATAAGAGGGAAGGGTGGTTTTAAGAAATAATTTTAATATTAAAAACACTTAAAGACCTAATGTTGTTACAACACAACATGGGAGTTCACACATTATAAATATATTTAAACTTTTAAAAGTTCATTTGCTAAACAAACTTGCCTACCAGAAGCTAACTGGTCCTCTCCTCCCTAAACATGCTTATGGATATCTGTAACTTCGCTGGATAAAACTATAACCTTAGTAAACTCATTGTAATATATCTTTAATCAATGTATACTACTTGTATTTTTAAAACTTCACTACTTGGCATCTTAATTTTAAACTTTGTTTGTTAAGCTCAAATATCTTATGTGCATGTTACTTTCCTCAGCTTTACATTTTTGTATTTTGCTGCTTAGTTTGATATTGATAAACTGTGACCCTGCATTGGTTCTCTAAAAGATGGATTTATCTACATAATGCTATAAATTTAATCCCCATTACCTAAATTTTTCTTTAACTATTACGAGCCTCTGTTTCTTTCAAATTGCATTGCTTCATAATGGATCACTTTATTATGAAGTACGTATTTTCCCTTAATGAGTATTTCAGGAATATACTCTAAAAATTACAGTATTTGGGGGTGGGACTTACACATGATGGACATTCTATTATGTATGTTCAGGCTATCCAGGAGAGCAGACGTGTAGGTCTAAAAGTAAGTCAGTCTCGTTACTGATCCAATAAGTTTATTAATCTGATCAGATCTAAAACATACTAGCAATGATTACATGTGCATGTAGTAGATTTATTTTATGTCTTTGAATGTTAAGTTGTCTAAATTTTCAAAAGAATCTTTTTTTTTTTTTTTTTTTTGCGGTACTGGGGATCGAACTCAGGACCCTGCGCAAGCGCTTATTCCACTGAGCTATATCCCTAGCCCTCAAAAGAATCTTAATCAGGGCTAAACAGTTGAACTTTTCAAATTGCTAGTGGCTAGGGAAAGAGTTTTCAATATAGATTTTCACTATTTCCAACACATTTGAGCTTCCATTTACATATAAAAATATTTCCTCTTCTTTAACCCTATTGGACATAATTAGTGAAATGCATCCAATTTTGGAAAATTAATAAATCTCTTAAAGGGATTGAGATTATACTTCTAGACATTTTACTTTCAAATTTCTCCGTCTTGAAAAATGGTATTAAAATTATATGGAAAATATAGCACTAAGCATTTTTTTCTGTACATGTCATGATAAATATTAGCATTGCACGCCTTCAGCATAAACAGAGTTGACAAATTGTCAGAACTCATAAATGAGTAGAGTTAAAGAAGTTTCCTGAAATTTATTCACAATCTTACTTGAAAATGTTTCCTTTCTTGAATTACTAACAAGCATATGTGGAACATAGGGTAATAGTAATAATTAACAAAAAGTGTGATGTATGGTAATAATCAGATATTTTTATCTTCTATTTTAGGACTATTGATAATTACATTCTCTTGAGGCTTTTATAATTTAATCAAATCTCATAGCACAATTGTGCACTAGTTATTCAAAGAATTATGAATATAATGGTGTTTGCCTTTCATCTATGTCAATCTGTATATAGCAGTATTTGTACAGAGAGACAACCAGAATTGCCTAAATTTGCCTAAACTCCATTCCATTAAACTTTGACAAATTCAAACATTTTTATTTGAAAAAATGTGCCTCATGATGTGTTTAAAGTTTCCTTTCTTTGTTAGAGTGCCTATCATGCCAGGTAAGTTTTCAACAGAACATTGAAGCACATGAGCATATTCTCAATGAGAGGCACTAATCTCCAAAACCTTCTATGTTCTAACCACTAGAATGTGTGAATATGTTACTTTATGTGACAAAGAGAACTGATTTAAAGTTATAGATAAAACTAAATTCACTAATTAATTAATTTTAAAATGGAGAGTTTAACTTGAATTAACCAGTAGGTACATTATAATCATAATGGTTCTTAAAAGTAGAAGAGACAGAGAACCAGAACCGCTACATCTTGAGAAACTTCATCTGACAGTTCTGGCCTTAAAACTAAAGGAAGATGGACCAAGAGCCAGGAATGTGGAGAGACACTACAAATCAGAAAAGAAATGGGATGTCTTCTGGACACCTGGGAGGAATGCAGACTTACCTACACTTTGGTTTTAGCCACATGAATTGTGGATGGAATTTTGACACCGAGAACTTCATAGATTTGCAGTGTAAAAGCCACTAAATTTGATTTCAGAAACAATAGAAAATTGCTACATTTTCCTAAGGACATTTGTGTATTATTTTTAATATTTCATTATATAAAATGCCAGTTCACAAATAGTTCATATAATGGAATATTTATAGATGCATAGAAAGATCATCCCATGTTTAATTTAAAATATATAATATTTCACTCAGAAACTTATATTACCAAACAGCTGCAGAAATCAGCAACAGAAAGGACATTGACATTGAATGAATTGGTCTTCTATTCTTAGTTCTTTATTTCTTAAAATTTTCTTTCAGGTGGATAGAATTCATGCACTGTCTCTAATGTCCCTTTCTCTTCTTTTAAATATGCTACTTTCAATATTTTTTCATTAAATTATCCCCTATCTTTCATGACTTCTGTGCATTCTTTGATATAGTTTATTTTATTTATTTATTTTGGCAGAACCAGGATTGAACTCAGGACCTTGCACTTGCCAAGCAAGCGCTTATTCCACTGAGCTATATCCCCAGCCCCTGTGCACTCTTATTGTAGATGGTCAGTGCTATGTTCCATTTTCTTTGGGATAAACATTTACATACTTATCAACTCACCCAGGTTAAGGCAACAGTAAAATCAAATACTTTTGCTTTTTCAACAGTTAGGAAGATTTTTCTCTTCAGTCAAATGCATGACTTTAGTGCTTGGGGATTCACATAATACCTTTATACCTAAAGTACTCAAATTCAGCCATCACTGCTTCATGTGTTAACAGTGCAAATGTGATAAATGTCTACTGTTTTGAGCTGAAGACCCCAGCACACTCAAACCAAGCAGTTTTGGTGCCCCACTAACCTTGCTACAACAGAGAATCTATTTGGTCAGACAGTGAGGGGTATGTATTCAAGGTGAGGAAGTGCAATCCAAAAATGTTTTTAAAACAAAAAAAATCAGTTGTCCACCAAAAAGCATGTAATAATTGGAGAACATACATGAAACACATAAAATTTTAGAATAATATATTTAATTTTACAAATAATTCCTTTAAAAGTGAAACTAGAATGTTGCATAGCTTTAGGAACCTTTGAGATTTTCAGCCAGAAACATTTTATCCAATTGTGAGGAGAATGGGTACACTATGTCATACCCCTCAAGGATGGTGAAGAGGCAAAAGTCAAGGCAGCAGATTTTTGTGGTAGATTTGGTTTGGTCTTGAGAAATATCCTTTGAACTCCTTGTATTTGGTTTAATGATAATGTTTTTATATGGTAAAGCTTTGAGCCATGCTCTACCAGTTTCACCAAATAAATTTATTTCAAAGATGTGATTTAGAGTGAACAAGAGTTTTTCCTTGTGAGGGAAAGATGGTTGACTGAAAGACTCAGGTCAGCTACATAAGCACTACATGCTGATCCTTACCTGGCTTTTATCTCTACAAAGCTTGGCTGACAACATCTATCACGTGTCCTCAAACATTGTTGACAGGAAAATACATTGCTGGCAGAATTAAGTAATGTTTTCGGATTCCAATCTCCTTGGACATCTGAAGCTCACGGCTGGTTTCTTCTGGTTTTTGTCCATGCATACTTTCAATCTGATTTTAAATTGTATCCTTTTGTTGTAATAAACTAAATGCATTGACATAACAGCAGGATAAACCTAGTGAGTCCTTCTAGTAAATTACTGAGCCTGAGAGTTGTCCTAAAAACCACTTACACCAATGAAGAAAATAAGAGATTGTAAGGATAACATTTTCCTTTTTTATCAATATGCTTTCTTTTGTTTGGTAAAAAAGTTAGGTTTAAGTTTATTTAATTCTGGGCTGGGGATATAGCTCAGTGGAATAAGCACCTGCCTAGCAAACGCAGGGTCCTGGTTTGATCCCCAGTCCACCAAAAAAAAAAAAAAAAAAAAACCTTTAAATTCTAAGTTTATTTAATTCTAATACTCTCCATTTAATTACAGTTAATTAAAATTAACAAAAATTAATAATTATTTCTTCTAGTTCTGTATAAGAAAAACAAAGATAATCACTCAAAAATAAAGTCAATATAGAAATTAAGACAATAGGTACAATTTTCACATATAATATACAAATTTATATTGAAATTTTCTGTTCCTATATGACTGTATCCTAAAGCATATAACATAAAATATGAAAATCAGGGTCTGTTATATTTTCATACATGTAGCTTTAAATTTTTAATGTTACAGAAGTATCTTTGAATATGTCTTAGATATTATACAGTATACATTAGTGATAGTGTGTAAACATATACTGGAGAGTTTAAAAATCTAAAAACTTAATTGCTAAGTTGTTCCTTCTAGATAGACTACATTTGGTCAGGCAGAT
The DNA here is from genome assembly GCA_004027595.1 of Dinomys branickii. Lineage (NCBI taxonomy): Eukaryota > Metazoa > Chordata > Mammalia > Rodentia > Dinomyidae > Dinomys > Dinomys branickii. The sequence continues at coordinate 134,413 of PVLD010002820.1, forward strand.
GGACTCACATGTGGTAAATGCAGAACTGTGTTAAGGAAATACATAGATGGAATTTATGTTAAATTTTTTTGAGCTGATGTAGGTCAGGACAGGAATGGTTATGTCATCTCTGCTTTCTGATTGTGAATGTGTCATTATCATTCTGTTTTTTTCTACAGTGATACCTGTTTCTTGGAAGAGGTAGTTTTATTAGAGCTGTAGAAATTGCTACTAAAGTGTATTTAGAACTTTTCAATGTACTTCTAATAATTTTATATCCTCCTAATGCTTGAAAATAGATTCCTTTGGTTTAAAATTGCCAGAAACTTTGAATTGACTGAAACCCTAAAAGCAAAGTGTTGAACATATAAATAAAAGAAACCGCTTTTTCTTTATATCACTTCATAGGTTTAATTAGAAAATCCTCTTGAAAAAGTAAAAATGGCTTATCAATATCTCATAAAACTTTAATACAGAGATTTTCCTTCTTTAGTAGGAACACAACCAAGCAGAGGACTAATTTACCTAATGAATTTCCAACCTATTAGAGTGAACTCTACGTACAGAAAAAGAATTATCATAGTCTGAGGCACAGTTTTGTTCTAAATGATTAGTTCAACTAAATAGTAAACAACATAAAATGAGGTTACCTGGATACATACTCTTCTCTAGCAAAATCATGAAATGCTATGCCACAAGAAAAATCCTTGAATGTGCTCATCTCAAATCATTTCTATACTTTCCTAAAATTTTTCCAAGGAATTCATATTTTGAGAAGAGCAGTACCATTATTTGTCTTTGTTACATGACAGACATTATCATCTCATCCTAGCCTCTTTCTGGAAATTCTCTCCACAGGCTAAGCTAAACTTTTCTTTTCCTACAGAAAATCACAGTTCCTTCAAGTAGATATTTCATAGAACAATATTTCTACCATATTCCTGTATCTATCACCCTATGATCAATGTCTCATGGTTGTTTCATCCCCTTGGGGTAAACTAAATGGTATATTTTATGGCCTAGACATAAACCCCAAAATTGTCATCTATACTGATATGAAAATTTCGCAAGGCTATTGCATCACGAAGTCCCCGAGAGCACCAAGAAATTAATTCACTGATGAAATCCAAAGGGAGGATGACTGATTGAGTGGTGGCGCAACGGAGATGAGGGAGGAGAAAAATTGAATGATCAATTGGGCCATCATCTGTGTAACTGAGTAACAAAGGTGAAGGTAACATTATGCAGGACAGCATCCAGAGCTAATTCCCTTCTATGTTCTCTATAATTCTGTATTTCCTCAATCGTTTTTGTATTAACAGAAGTGAAGATAACTTTATATTATACAGCATCCAGTGCAAATTCCCTACTATCTTCTCTTTAATGTTTTTGTGTTAACTAACGTGAAGATAACATTATGTAATACAACATCCAGTGCTAATTCCCTTCTATTTACTGTATAATTTTGTCATATGTCTCCATTCTTTTGTCTTTAAAATAAAATTAAAAAAAATAAAGTGACAGTCCCACGGACTGCTGACACATTAAAAAAAAAAAAGAGAGAGAGAGAGAGAACAAGTTACGGGAAAGTACTTTGTGTCTCTGGTCTCATCCCCATTACCCCACGTACTCAGGCTCCCCATTTCCTTCCTCTCCTCTTTGGCTGCCAGAAAGTGAGCAGCCTTTGTCTACCACACAGTTGCTCTGTGATGTTTCTGCATGACCTCAGTGCAAGAAGCATTGGAAACAAATGGCTGTAGAGACGTTTTTGAAACCATGAGCCGAAGCCACCCTTTCTTCCTTTCATGTATTTTCTCAAGCATTTTGTCCCAGCATGGAAAGCTAATGCACCATTGGAAGAAGATGTTAGATTGATAGAGCAAACACCTTAAAGCCACAATGCTAATTGCAATAAATCAGACGCATAAGCATAAATATCACAGGGCTTCTCTTATATGAGAAATCCAAAATACAAATTACTTAGTAAAACGAAAGGTCTCACAGCTTCGGAGACAGCACTCTCAATTTTGCTCCTATTGCCTGGATCTGTTTACTCTGTATGTCATCTTTTCTTGATTTTTGGAAGGTTTCATTTTCTAATTCCTACCTCAACACTTACCAAAACATGCTCTCCTAGATTCCGGGATTTCTGAGACGTACTGATGGTCTAAAAGTTCAAACTACTTTCAAAATAAACTAGGATTTTTCAAAATTAAATTTATTGGTACCATTTATATATACATAATGACCAGTCATCACAGGGAACTTGTACCTGTATATGATTTATCTTAGTTCTTTTTTTCCTCATTCCCCCTCCCTTAACCCTCCTTCTCCTCATTTATAAAGTTGTTTTTTCCATTTTATTATTATTTTTTCTTTTCCCTTCCTTCCTCACCAGTTCCTCTTTCCTTTTGGTCAGTTTCTTCCTCTTTCACAATGTCTATTATATACTTTTGCTCTTATTTATGCTTCCAGCTTCTCACACCAGAGACACAATTCAATATTTATGCATGTGTGTCTGATTTATTTCATTTAAGAGTACGGTCTCAAGGTCCATCAATTTATCTATAAATGACTCAAGTTTAGCCTTATTATGGCTAAACTACACTTCCGTCTATCACAATGCACTAAAATAAAATCAAAATGGAATAAAAGACCTAAATATTAAAACAGAAACATTAAATCTTGTGGAAGAGAGAAGAGGTAGAACTTCTGAAGATCTAGGCATAGGCGGAGACTTCATGAACAAAACCCGATTGCACATGAAGTGCTACAGGGAATCAACAACTGGGATCCTGTTTTATTAAAAAGTTTTACACAGCCAAGTAAATCACCAACAGAGTAAAAAATTTTTAAAAATTTAAGAAAAAAATATTTTCCACTTTGTTCTAATCTGCACTGAGAGTGCGGAAATGCATGAAAATGCCAGTTTACTAGCAGGAATGAAGGCATTAGCATTACACTGCACTAGCGATAATATTGTTCAATGTTATGTATAGGTGGCAAAAAATGCCAATTTACTTAATGATGTCCTTTTCAAAGTACACATAAGTATTAAATCTGAATTCTAATAATATTTTAAATATTTTATATAACTAATAGGAAGCCCTTCCACCCACCAAATTCTGATGGTTGTTTGAAGAAAAAAAGATGTGTGATTATACGAATTGAAAATGAGCACATTTTTCGTAAAGTGCCATATTTAATTAAAGGTATAATTGATAAATAATTGCTATTTTAATTGGGGCATTTGCAATTTGCGAAAATGAATAAAATAACCCCATCACTTCAAGAAAAGCATTTTAAGGCTGGGGATACAGCTCAGTGGAATAAGTGCCTGCCTAGCAAGTGCAAGGTCCTGAGTTCAGTCCCCAGTACCGCCAAAAAAAAAAAAAAAAGATATTTTAAATTTGCTGCTAATGGTAAAATCAAAGCTTTCAAACTAAAGTTAGAAGTTTTGAAAACTCATTTCACTGATCACATCCTTTACCTTCTTTAAATCCTTAAATTTTTAAATCTATTTTTACAGAAAAAAATTTGTGTTTGACAGATGTACATGATTTAAGAAGGCAATATTTTCCAAATAACAAATTCATGATGTTAAAAATCCTATCCTGGGTAAACGAGTAAAAATAAAAGAGAAGGGAATAGGTTTCCCTGTGACAGACCATTGATAAAATTTGAAATTCCACATTAAAATAGTGGGGTTTTTTTTCAGTTTTTCTCATCGTTTTAATCACAATAAAGTTTATTGAAATATGATTTAATACATTAAAAACATAATGGGGAATTTTTCATATACTTAAAATTTATTCTATCACATTAGACTGAGACAAGTTTACATAAAATTTTAGCTCCTTTTAAGTAAAATATTGTGATGTCTGCAAACATATAACATGCTGCTGTCATGGCAAAGCTACGGGTTTGAGGGAGCAGAGAATCATGAGAGTGAGCAGGAATGAATAGAGGGACGAAGATGTGAGCTACAAATGTACGAACTCCCTATGCTAAACATAATCATGTGCTGCAAACATGTACTAATAAAAATACATTAATAAAATCAGATTTTCTTTCTTTAGTTTTCTTTGGTACTGGGAATCAAACTCATGACCTCAGGCCTGCCAGACAAACGCTTATGCCACTGAGCTACATTCCCGGCCCTAGAATTTTATTTCTTGAACTATAGTTTCATAAAATCTCTTACAAACTTCAGTATATGGTAAGTTTATTACTGTGACCTTTAAGTTTACAAATAAGTAATTATATGATTTATTAGTTCTATTTTTAATTTGGGTGAACAGTTTGTAAATAATCCACACAGGGCACAGGAAAATTTCCTTGAAGTTCTTAAGAATAGTAGGAATATAAATTACTTTGAGAATCCTCAAAAACTAAGATAGAAATTCCACTCAACCCAGTTATTTCCCTCTTGAAGTATCTTGCTCAAAGAGTTATAGAATTCATATTATGGAAATATGTGTATACCCATGTCTATTGGCAGCACAACTGGAATGAACTGTACCTTAGAAGTGGTCCTTGTGTCCATCACCAGATAAATGAATGAAGAAAATACGTATTTACACCTAATGCTGTAGTACTACTCTGGCATAACAAGATTAACTGAGTCGTTTGTGAAATGGAAGTGTCTTGAGACCACAGTGTTAAGTAAAGTACATCAGACCCAGAACCTTCCATGTCACGCGGCTTCCTGTTTATGAGGAACCCAAAAATAAATAAAGAGCAAACTAAGAGATAGATAATAAGGTACGGAGAGTAGACCTTTTACATGAGAAAGGTGACCGAGGGGCTGGGGATATAGCTCAGGGCTGGGGATATAGCTCAGTGGAATGAGCGCCTGCCTAGCAAGCACAGGGTCCTGAGTTCGATCCCCAGTACCGCCAAAAACAAACAAACAAACAAACAAAAAAAAGGTGACCGAGAGAGAGGGAGAGTGAAAAGGAGGGATAGAAATGGGATGTAGAAGAATTAATGTGTGTTAGGCACGTGTATCAGTTCGGTTACCCACAAGGAATGCAATCCTTATGTACCATAAACATATAATAATAAAATGTAAACCTTAGTGACAAAAAAAGAAATGCTGGGTGTGGTAGCTCGTGCCTATAATCTCAGCACTCAGCAGGCTGAGGCAGGAGGATCACTAAAAGTTTGAGGCCAACCTGGGCCACAAAGTGAGTTCAAGGCTAGCCTGAACTTCATAGTGAAACCCTGCCTCAAAAAGACAGCAAAAGAAAGAAAACGAAGAAATAATTTGACTCTGAAAGGTTACAGACTTGACTGTTTATAGTGGAATTTCTCTCTTTTCTTATCCTGTCTTAGAGATCTAAATTACATAGCAAGATGTGATTGGTAACATGGACAACAGCATTGGAACTGTCAAGCAAAATCTAAGTTTGAAATTCAAAATGTGAAATATTCACTGGCTGGAAGGGAGTGAGACCTTCACCGTTAATGGAAGAGGGTGTCTCAGTATCCCCTAGGAATCTGCTGCATTATGTTTGCAAAGACTGCAACTGTGGGGAGAAAGGAATGGGAAATAGGTAAAAGTGTGTGCACTGTTTCAAGGCCCCTGCTCATGGAAAACTATAAGGGTCATAGTTGCAATAAACTATTAAATGCCTGTTGGTGGATGTCACTTATTCACTGCTGAGAGAAATGACAGCTTGAGAAATTTAATAACGAACTGAGAGCCACAGGTTTTCGCTAATACCTCTCAAAGATGCGCTATGCGTCTATCCTGCATGCAGGTGCAGAGCGGGATGATCAGGCACAGCACTTATGTGAAGAGAAATGGAAACTCAAAAAACATGCTGTGTTTTTAAGTAGGGAAATTTTCCTATGGTTGAAATAGGGCTCTTGTAGGGAACAAGGAGACCAATGAGAATTGGATGGGGACATCTATGCTGATGCACAAGGGGATTTTGTGCTCATCCACTGTGGCAGGGCTGCAGAGTCCACCTCCTTCCACACTTTAAATAAATTCCCTCACTTGAAGATTGTTGAGGCCTCAATAAAAATCAATGAACATGTTATATCATGCTACACTTTTTGAAGATCCTTTTCACCTCTCCTCCTAACCACTGGATCAATGATTAAAATATCTTCTTTGCTTAATCTGAATGCGGAAATTCTGAAACCACTAACAGAAAAAAAGGATTAGGTGCCTGTCTTGTTTACATTTTTCTCATTGCTGAGACAAAATACCCAACTCCCAAAATGAAGGAAGGAAAATTTTATTTAGATTACAGTTTGTGGAGGTTTCAGTGCATACTTGGCTGGTTCTGAGGCAGAGTGGCACATGGCAGAGGGCAAATGTTCATGGCAGCAGAACACAGCAAAACCACAGGAGCAAAAGGGAGAAATGGCAGCAAGCAGCCTCTTTCTTTCCCTTACGTTGTAAACAGGCTACCCCCACCCAGGGGGCATGTACCTCTCACACAATCTCCATGCCCTCCTCTTCTAGAGGCTCAGGGTGTGTACAAATTACAGACCCTGGCTTCCTCCTGAGTCATTTAGCCAAACCTCTAGACTCCCCAAGTTGACAGGACACGATGTACCAGATGAATTTTACAATTTAGACAGCATGTATATTCAGGAACGTGTAGCCTATCACTGCACATGGATTTTGTTGGGCACTGGATCAAAAATGTGAAAACAAAAATTGAAGCACTTTATATGAATTAGAGATGGAAAAATACATTTATGACAGCATTGAATAAGAGATCATAAGTCTGAGGGACGTGGCCACATGGGAATGGCCCACTCTCTAACTAAGAAAATCCATCCTCTGAATAAGTTTGTCAGGAGCTCTGGAGGACATGGTACTCACCAAGATAACAAGGAATGTGTTTGTGAGTGGGCATCGGCATACTAACAGGCAAGATGGGCAAGGACTGGTAATTGGAAATTCTATTATTTATTAAGAATACTTATTAATGAAGATGAGAGAGTTTTTAAGTAGCAGAAACTAAGTGGTAGAACTTAAATAAGTACTAGAAGCACAGTGCACAAAATGGGCACCCAAAATAGAATAATACCTAAGGGGTCTCATTCACGCATTTGGGAAGTTTGGTCAGAGCCCTCCGTCTCTTAAGATGAGTTATGGCAAAGGCTTAAATAAAAGAGACAAGAGAGATATTTTTGAGGGGTCCAGGAAGGTCAAAACTCTCTTGAAGCTCAGACAAAAACTTTTCTGAAAAGTCCATATTTATTGGTTTTCCAACAAATGGAAGGAGTAACAGGGAAAGGTGTGACCTTGTGAAACAAAAGAATCAAAGACATTCTAAGCGGCGAACCTCGTTAATTGGGAGGGCTGTCTTATCTCTAAGGTCGGTTCCCTCACTTGTGGTGTTTTATTGTCTTCAGAGCATGGTGGTCACCAGCACAGCGGAAACTATGGAGATAGTAAATTGAATATGGAGAACCAGGGTTAAAAACACATGGACAGTCAAAAAACAGATGCATGACATATGCATCACTAAATAGATAATAGATATATACATCTAGAAAAATATTACTTGATTAAAACATAGAAATCAATGGGCTAGTTCGCACATTCTCATTGGGAAGCAACTCACTAGAAAACCTCTCCCTGTACAAAATTATTCTATGATATTGTGAAAAATTGACGCAGTACCAATTTTTCCCATTTCAAAATATTTTAAACTGATTTGCTCTAGTTACAATGCAAAGGAAATATGGAGTTTTGTAGAGCAGTGAAATACAGAATCTCAATTGGCAATGAAATCTAGAGAATCAAAGCATTAATTATTTTCAGGTTTGGAAATCAGTGTATACCTGGCCTAGGAAGGATTTATTAGTGCATCCACCAAGTTCATGTAATCAACTGTGGTGCTTTCCTTAAAGTGTGAAAAGGAAAGAGACATACATAGCAGTGAGTAGCACTCCCATCAGTCAAACTGCAAGTAAAAGAAACTGTAGAAGGGATACACAATGAAAATCCCCTCAAGCTGTCATGTTCAGACATGATAGTAAAGAAAAAAAAATACATTGTGGAGAACAGTAGGTATCATCGTCATCCTCAGAAATCAGAGGAAAGAGAATTAGTGTTCTCTAGTATACCCAAGGGTGTCCACGGAAAATGGCAATGATATACTGAAAATATATCCATGAAGTACTACCAATTGAGCTATTCTATACAATATATCTTTACTAAAAATGTTGAATGCTAACTGGCATATGAGGTCAAGAGATATTAATCTTATGTATATGTTATTTCCCACATTCAGAAAAACAAATTCTCATTCACCTGGAACTGCATTTACCATGCCACAGATCTGTTTATTTTTCTGCCCCAGTCATAACATATTCCAAATGTCATTAGAACATTTAGATATTCCATACAGCATATACGATTCACTATAATGATGAAATCCTTTTAGTCCTGTGTAATGATTAACATGAAGGTAATATTGTAGAAGTTTTAGATAAATGTTCTATAGCAAGTAGTAGGTAAGTCCTGAAAAAAATCAGAAACATGCTACACGAGTAGAGTTCAAGGAGCCAGTGATTTGAGACATACACAAGCCATATTCTCAGAATCATGTAGAAGTTATTTCACCTTGTTCTTAACACTAAGAAAGAGATGCAGTGATTAGGTAGAGCTCTTAAAATATGAGAAGTGTGACTACTCCATCCTTCAGAATATACTGCAATGCTTTTGTCCTACTATTTGGAAGGATCATTTTTAATAGTTTCAAAGGAGCAATCCTAGACATCCATTCAAGAGTGTACTTTAAGCATCCTGACCACACAGTGTGAGAAGACCTTTTTATTTACAGGTGCATCATTTTGAAACTGTGCTGCACAAAGTCTAATGCAAATCAGGAGAATTTTAATAGCACAGGTTCTTAGTGTTTGGGGCAAGACCATGCCATCTGTTATAGTAGACAACTGAAATATCATCTTGTAGGATGCTATAAGTTTCTGCTTAAAGATAAAATGTCTCCCCCCCAGAATTCAATTAACAATGCTTTCAGAACTATGTTGATATACCAGTATGTGAGACCTCTCCAATTATAATGTCAAGCACACCTACAAGCATTTTTTGTGTAATATCGGAATGGTGCATATGGAAAATTACTTGAGTTCAGCAGTCACAAACATAGTAAGAATTTTCCATGTCTCTTACCATAGCTGTGGGTATACCATTCCTTCAGCTTATATCTGTCCCCTCAGGGATGCAGACTCCTTATGACAAGCTGCCAAAGGAGAAAGAAAACTCAAGCTGGGTTCAGAGATGAATTGACTCCATCTAGAGACTGAAGATGAGCATGTACTTCTACTTTAGTGCACATAAAATCAGGAGTGGCCCTCAGAACAGTAGTGAGGGAATGTCTGCTCTCTGTTTAGAGTACTGAATGCTACCAGATTATTGACATGTTTTGAAGAGAGAATTTTCTCGAGCTAAAGACACTTGTAGACTTGCAGACAGTGGATAGTGGCTTACTTGCTTAATTAATGGCCTGGAATAGGTTTGAAGATAGAGGTTGCAAGATTCTATGAATATACAAACAGAATATGGACTATGTGCAGAAAACTTTATTTCAGACATTGGGGTACATTAGGGGGTGTTATTGCAGAAAGGACACTAAATAACCTAGAATAAAATAGCTCAGGAAGTTGGTTTTACCATCATCTCTCTAAAACTTTCATGATGGACTATAAAATAGAATTTCCAGAATGCAGATGTGGTATCTGTACTTGGGTCTGAAACTATGGCTGCCTGTTTACGAAGGCTGACCTCAACCCAGCTAGTGTCCATGTGTAAGTGATCAGCAACAGAAATGGGTGTTTATTCTTAATTTCTTGAGAAGACTCTTCAGTCTTTTGGGGATACACTAATCACATCAGACTCATTCCATGCTTTCACCTTAGATGCCAGTGACTCTTGGCAGATTAACAACTAATCAGATGTGTATGTATTTTCCTTCCAGATCTTCAAGACACGGCGTAGAAATATTAATGAAAGTTCAGAGTGGTCCAGAATTCTCTCCAAAAATCCCTCAGAATGAAGGAACATACTTTGTGAAACACTCTACAATCGTGATTACTACTATCCCTCTCTTATACTGTACCTGAAGAAGATACTAGCACAGTAGCATGGTAGGATGATCTCGCAATGATAATTTGAGATCTGAGCTTGAAGATCACATTATGTGGCCCTTTCACATTATGGGGATTAATCCAATTTTTGAGATGCTACTAGTTTAAGTGTAAATTTCATCTGAAAATCACATTCAGAGAGATAAATAGCCAAGATACTATATGACCAAATCTGTATATCATGGTTCATTTGTACTTATGTATAAATTTATCACATGGACAAAGGAAGTGCAAGTGTGACTCCCAGGTGCTTCATCTTGCATCTGTTCTTTATGTCTTATTTTGAATTTGAGCTTCCAACTTATTTTCACAATTTGAGATCATTTAGTTGCCCATGGAGGTGAAAACCCGAACCATTCTGCACAAAAAGTTGGCTTTAAAATTTACAATGAGTCATAGGATTGTTTAAACCTACAAAACTAAGTAGTTAAGAAATCCCCTTACCCTTTCCTATGGCACCAAGACTGATAATTCTGTGTTTCAACAACGTACTAGTAGTCAGGCGATATATCTGCTGTCAAACATTTGTAAAATAATATTTTATGGTGGGTACTGGGATTATATTCAGTCACATATATTAGTGCTGGGCTCCAATTTGTCCCTTATGAACTATAGACAAGCATAATATGTTCAGTGATAACACTGAAAGAGACAAAAATGTACAGTGAAAGTAAGACCAGAAAGAATGAAAGAAGAATACTTTCATGATAAGTGAGTCCCTTAAGAAAATATGAACATAGCTGGAAATGTACATTACTCTTCTTTACAATATTCAAATAAATCCAACAAAGTCTTATGACATAAATTATTTATACTTCTGTTGTCTCCTGTTATTTTGAAGATCCATTGAATAACAGTGACTACAACTATCTATGTACCTTTGGGCCAAGGATTTGAATGGTCCCTGAAAAAGTATATCTGTCTGTTCTGGGTTCCTGATATTTTGACAAGCAGTTATCAAAGAAACCATGTTGCCCATTATAAGCATTTAACTCATTTAGTTTAACAGCACATATAAAAAATATGACAGAGAGAAATAAGCCTATCTGAAAGGAACACAATGATATATACTTCCTTCAAATGAACCTAGTTTCCCAATAAACATGACTCCTTGTATTGGAGAAAAAATACCATTATGAATAAAAAAGCCAAAGTTATAATTGGGCCCAAAGACAATATCACACCAAGCTGGATTTTTTTTTTCATTATTGTTGTATTGTCTCTTGGGCAAAGAGGAAATTTCCTATGTTTTTCTCTCAGGCTCACAGATATAATATTTTCTAGCCTTTAGCAAAGCTACCTGTTCTGTTTATGCTGCTGAGATGACTGACTGCATAAAGATCATAAATATTTCAACTTTCTTGCCACTTTTGCCCTGATAGGCACTAATTTCACTCTTCAAAACTATATTCAACTTGTAAAAACAAGGTTTTGTCATATTTTATTTTAGTGTTATAGCAAAAAGGAGAAAACTTCCCCTGATGTCAAAAATTACCACCAAATTCAATGAAATAATAGAAAATTGAAAAAAAATGTATATATGGCACCATATCTACGTGTATTATATGTACAGAAAAAGATTTATAACTTTTAAGGGCCATTGTAAATATTTGATTACAACATGTAATTATTTTTAAGATTCAGAGCTCTAGCAGAATATGTTAATTTCTACGTAAACACATTCTCTATTTTGTTGCATGTAGTGGATTGACAACTGTTGGTCAATTTCTAACCCTCAGCTAAACTGAGTAAGCGTGGTGCTGGGTGTGGGAGGCCCATCTGAGGATTGTTGCCAGCAGCATAATAGGTAGAACCGGAGAAGAAGTGAGGATTTTGGGAGCTGGTAGAAGCTGTTGGGAGCCAGCTGGAAGCCAGAGAAGATGTAAGGACTGCAGGTGTTCTTGGAGGAGCTTGTCATGCTGGCTTCCATAATGAACTTGGCTATTTTCATCATCCAAGGAGCTCAAGACCTTGTTGTCCCTGAACATAGCTTCAGTTCACTTTGCTGGAGCTCTGACCCTCACTCTGAGCATCACTTCTTGGCTCCAGAGGGGAAGATAGTGCACTGCCAGTCTCCTGGAGAAGCTTGTCATGTTGGCTTCCCTAATGGCCACTCAACTATACTGATCATTGGAGGAGCTTGAGACCTCATTGTTGCTGAGGATGGCTGTGGTTCTTTCCAAGGGACCTTTGGTTCTTAGTTTGCATGTTGCTCCCTGGCTCCAGTCCTGTCTGCTAGCACAGATCCTTCATCCCTCTGGCAGAGGCTTTCTAGATTTCACAACTCAACTTTGGGTCTTCCCAGTACAGATCCATAAAACAGGCCTGCATGAGACACTGTTTTGGGCTCTGGGCCTCTGGTTGGATTCATGGGAGGCACTGTTATTGGCTTTGGGTCTTCAGCTGGACTCATGAAGGGCATTGTCATAGGATTCAGGCCCTCAGATGGATCCTTGAGTCTTTAGTGTGTGGATAGATTTCCTACACTTCCTTGTAGATCATTCTTTGGGTGACTATTATAAATAATGTTTTTTCTTAATTTTAAGGACAGTAGTAAAAGAAAACAAACAGTAGCAAAATACCAACATCACAGACATATACAAACCAAAGCAATAACATTAAAAGTTATACATGGTTTCAAGACAGAATGATAAGAATTAACAGTGGTTGTTATATTACACATGGTTTTCTTCACCTACAGTGCTCAGATTACCAGATGTAAGAATGGAAAACTGTTCAAACTATTAAAGAAAATAAAAAATAATTATTAAAGACATTAGAGGTAATACAGACAAATTGCTCAAAGGAAGGAACACCGGGATAAGGGAAAGAAGAAAAAAGCAAGAAGGATGGCAAAAAAAATGTATTATATGTAGCTGGGATAACTACTGCTGATATCTGATGGTATATTGAAAGGAACAGTTAGTGATGAAAATTTTTTTATATGTTCACCAATTTTCCATGCTGATATCTAGTAATCTGAACAACTGATTTGAAGACAACAATATCCAATGGACCAACCACTGGTGAATTCCTACCGTCTTGTCTATAAATAATCTTATAAAATATGTGTTGTCTTATATTGTTCCCCTTGTAAATAAACCTCAGCCCACAAGTTTGCACTTTCATGAGAATTGAAAATACAACTGTAACTTGAAATCATAAGAATAGAACAAGTTATCTATCTTAGATGTTTCAAAAGACATCAGCAATTTTAGAAAGTTGACTCATTGGTTCAAAAGCTGTTTATTGAATTTTCATTTTATGCTGGATCCTATTCTATATGATGAACAAGACAAGTGAGGCTTATCTTCTACTATGAGTTGTCAAACAATACAATAAGAAACACATAGTATTAAGAAAGGATGGGTACTATAACACACACACACACACACACACACACACACACACACACACACTCAAAGGAATGGAGTTAGAGGCCTCCAGCAAGGTTTGAAATTGTAAATGAATTGTTAGAAACTCTCACCAAGTTGGAGACATGAGAGTAAAATCTTGAAGAAAATGAGAAAGAGGACTTTTCACATTTTTTGCAGTATAAAAATAACGATAAAAGCACAGGTGTGAAGATATGAAAATGAGGTTAAGGCAATGGGAAAGAGAGAGTAAAAGAGGGAATCAGGCTCACTTTCGGGGAGAAGACACTCAGAGCAGGAAAACTGCAATTGCGAGACCCATTTAAGCAAGGAGGACGTCAGCATTCTGCCAGTCGATGACTGGAAACGAAGTGTGGTGTGCTGACTAATCTCCTGCTCTTCCTCTCCTTCCCGTGGATAGGAGAGAAGGCGGAAGCAAGGGAGTGAGCTCGGAAGCTTTGCAGATAAACAAAACTTAAACCACTGATCTCCCCAGGCTCTGAGGTAAGTGGAGGTATAATTTTACAAATAGGGTAATGACATTTTCTAAAGAATTTGATAAAGGATGTGAAAGATAACACTGACAACCGATTCAAATTTTCCCCTTCATCCAAAGACAATGTGCCGTTCTCATTTGAACTTACAAAAACATAGAATGTGGAGGAAAATTTATTACTTTAGAGTGAGAAATGTGGATGATAGAGACAAAGATTAGCATTTTGACAGAAATAGTTTTCAATAGACACGTGAAAGCAGGACATGTTCTATATTATTATGAGGGCTGAGAAAATATTGAATAGAGAAAAGAACAAACTTTCTGGGAGATTTCATGAGAGAAATGCAGATGGATTATAACAATCGAATATGTTTCAGGGTTTGAGTAAGAATAAAAGAGGGATGTTGTATCCTAATTGATCTTTCGGGAACACTCATATTATGAAATTGTATCCTCTGATGCATTTTTTATTTTAAATGTATGAATTACATACTGTGAAATGAGCAGACATTAAGTAATCAACATTATGTTTTGACAAATGCATGGTTCCATGTAATGCAGACCTTTAAGACAAACATAGATCATCCTTTTGTCTCAATTCCCAATAAATACCTTTTCCATTCTCACCAAACTCCAAGAAAAAATCATATTGCACTTCATTTAACTTTAAAATATCCTTACTTGTTAAATTTAATATAAAGACCATCATAGAGTAAGTAATCTCCCTGTGAATATTTTAAATTTTATTGGTGACTTTATTACTTATACATGTATTTATATGAACCAATAATTTGACCATGTTATTTCTAAGTAGTTGTCCACTGTATTAATGTTCCACTTGATGTGCCTAGTAGCAGACATATCAATTGTTGTCTTGGTTCTGACAATTATGAAATAGTTTTGTAGAAATATGATTTTAATGTATGTTGCACTAGCATAAGAAATAACTTCCCCTGGATAAAGCTATTAGGAATAAAATGATCCATTTTACAGTAGGTAATTTTTAACTATATAAGAAATTGGTGCCTTCCCCCTACACCAAAGGATTTGGAGCCATTATGGGAAGAAGCTGAGACTCAGCAACTAGGTCCACCAGAGGAATTCAAGTGCCTGGCTCCTCTCCCTACATTGTGGGACCAGCCCACCAGAAAAAGGACAGACACACCACAGGACCAAGACTATGATGCAAAGATGGACAGGCAAGACTAGAAAAATGGAAAAGTCCAAAATATAAGCCAATAGGTGGTAAGTTAGGTGAACCAGTGTTGTGCTTAGGGAAAAAAACACAAGGAATAGAAACAGGTAAGTGGGCCCACAATCTTTTGGGTGTTTTTGTATATTTCATTTTATTTTATCTTGATTTTTCTTGTTTTTATCCTACTTTCTATTCCATTTCCTCTTTTCTTTTTTTTTCTCATTTTTCTTTCCTTTCCTTTTACTTGTTCTAATCCCATCCCTCACACTCACAGCCCCCATTCAGATAATCCCTCAAATACCCCTTCATTCTTACATTTCTACACTCTTCTTTAGTTTCCCAAATCTAGTGTGATCATTCATTGTCTTCTTGCCTTGATTCTACTTGTACTTCTTCCTTTCCAGTTCTCTTTATCTTATATGCCATCCTCCCTAAATTTCCTCCAAAAAGGGTAAATACACTCTACTGAGGGGAAATAATGCATACAAACTACTATTTTATGATGGGTTCTGTTATATAATTATAGACTTTTCTACTCTGGTTAAAGTATAAAATCAACAGCACTATTTTTCAGTTTCTAAACTGTGCTTGATACAACGATATTACTAATTGGACTACTTTAGCTGGGATATCATGTCTGCTGTAATCAGTTGTTTTCCTTTCTGTAACAATACCACAGCCTTACACCAAAAAACTACAAACTGAGTCAGACAGATACCAGCAACCTACTCTCAATTAGTCGGGAAGTTAGGACAAAGAGATAAACACAAACGAAGAATTTTCTACATGAAGAAGATAACCCTAATGAATAGACTTTTCATACAGAGGCCTTGACACTTGTGGTATAGCTACCTACTACAGAATCTCACAGAGATCACCACAGAAAGCGTTTTTAAAAAAATAGAAAATGACAAGATGCAGCAGCAAAATGCAATCTCAGACCTCCAGGTAACCTAGAACAGGCCCAGGAGATAATGACATAGAAGAAATTGGAAGACACACACCTTAAACTTCTGAAATGACAGCTACTGAAGTAAAGAAACAAATCCATGAGGCCAAAGAGGAAATCAGATCAGAAATAACCTCTCAAGAAAAAAAAAAAAAAAGAAATAACAACCATAGTGAAAGAATTGATCAAATATCTGAAGACATAGGTAAAAAATAGAGAAACAAAAGAAAATGATGGAAAATTTGAATGAATAATATAGGAAAGAATTAGAATGCATGAAACAGATTGAAAGAGATATCCAGAAAATTTGAAATTCCATTGAATGCTGGCAAAACTGCTTGAATGAAAGTGAAAATAGGCTTTCAGACCTTGAAGATGATTGCAGTTATCACAAAAAGAAAGATCTCTCAAAAATTGTAAGGAAGCAGGAAATAACAATTTTACAGCTGCAAAATGAGGCAAAAGAAAACAATATAAGATTGATAGAT
Source organism: Dinomys branickii (assembly GCA_004027595.1). NCBI lineage: Eukaryota > Metazoa > Chordata > Mammalia > Rodentia > Dinomyidae > Dinomys > Dinomys branickii. Next base: position 151,037 of record PVLD010002820.1, read on the forward strand.
ATCAATGAAAAAGAAGTCAACATAAATGACATAAAATACTGTTTGCAAAACTAATAGCAGAAAATTTTCCAAGCATAGGAAGAGAATTGGACATGCAGATGAGTGAAACAGTCATGACTAAATAAATCTACACTTAGACATATAATAATCAAGATCCCAGAAATTCATTACAGAAGAGAATATTAAAAGCTGTTAGAGAAAAAAAATCAACTCTAAAGGAAAGCCCATTAGAATCATGGTCAACTTCTCAACATAGACCCTCAAGTCAAGAAGAGCTTGGAATGAAGTATCCAAAATACTGAAAGAAAATAACTTCCAACCCGGATGGATGTACCCTGCAATACTATCTTTCGAAATTAATGGAGAAATAAAATACTTCCTTGACAAAGAGCAAATTAAGAAAATCATGACCACTGACCAAAAGGTACCACCAGATTACAAAGAGTGCTAAAAGATATTCCAGACAGAGATAAAATGACCACAATTCCAACTACTCATCAGAAAGAAAGAAACCATCAACCATGACAAGATAATAAACAGAGAGGGAAAGCAGGGAACCAATGGCAGGAAAATAGCTTGAGAAAGGTAAGCTAATATATATCAACTATAACCATCAAAGTAAATGGCCTAAATTCACCAATCAAAAGAAATAGGTTGGTAGAAGGAATCAAGAAACAAGATCCAGCAATATACTGTACAAAAGAAACACATTTAACTAAAAAATAGATTCACAGACTGAAAGTCAAAGGATGGAAAACTGTACTCAATGCAACAGGATCCCAGAAAAATGCAGGGGTAGATACACTCTTTGCAGAAAATGTGAAGTTCAAACCAAAAAATGATGAAAAGATTTAAAGAAGGTTACTGCATGATTGTTATGGGAAAAATAATAGGAGGAAGAGATAATAATCATAAATGAATATATATCACATAAGGGAACATCCAACTACATAAGACAAATATTAATAGATATGTAAAATCAAATAAGCAGTAATACAATTGTAACAGGGAAATTAATACCCATATCCCACAGAGATAAATTAGACAAAAGAAATCAGTGAAGAAATACTAGAGCTAGACCAAAGCTGTGAACAAATGGACTTAGTAGACAATCACAGAGTGTTCCACCCAACATCAGAGTATACATTCTCAGCTGCACAAGTGATGTTCTCTGAAATAGCCCATATCTAGGGCCAGGGCACAAAATACAGCAGGGCAAGAACCTCCCTGGCAAGCAAAAGATCCGAAGTACCAAAATAAATAAATAAATACACAAATGCATTAATAGGCCACACACTATCCCACAAAATGTGATTAAGTAAATGCAAAGGAATTGAAATTATCCCAAGCTTATCTGACCATGCTATAATGAAATTGGAAATAAAGCACAAAAAATGCATAAAAATTGGAAATTAATATCTTACTAAACAAACAATGTGTCAGAGATGAAACTAAAGAAGAAACTAATGTGAACATTATCTATAATTTGCAATGCAAAAATGTAAATACAGCATATGAGAACTTATGGGACACAAGGAAATTAGTCCTAAGAGCGAATTTTATAACAATGAATTCTTACATCAGGAAAGCAGAATGAGCACAAATAAACAACCCAATGCTGCAACTCAAGCTTTTACAAAAAGCAGAGCAAATTAAGCCCAAAGTCCATAAAAATAAGAGTAAAAGTTAAAGCAATTGAGACTAAGAAAAAAGTGCAAAGAATTAATAAACTGAAGAGTTGGTTCTTTAAAAAAATAAATAAAATTGATAAACCCCATGCCAACCTTATCAAAAAAGGAACGAAAATCACAAATTTCTGCAATAAGGAATGAAATTGCTGAAATCACTACAGACACTGCATAAATTCAGAAGATCATGCATACCTACCTTCAAAGCCTTTACTCTCAAAGGATTGAAAATGCAGAAGAAATGAACAGATTCCTAGAAATGTATGAATTATCAAAGCTGAAATGAGAAGACATAAAAATTCTGAATAACCCACTATCAGTTAATAAAATTGAAAATGTAATTAAAACTTACCAACAGAGAATAACTCAAGTCCCAATAGGTTCATGGCTGAACTCTACATGAAATTTACTGAAGATTTAACACCAATACTTCTCAAAATCTTTAATGAAATCCAATGTGAAGGAATTCTCCCTAACTCATTCTTGGAAGTATTACCCCAATACCAAAATCAGAGGAAGAGTCAACAAAAAAGTGAACCACGGGCCAAAATCCTAAATGAACAAAGATGGAAAAATCTTCAATAAAATACTAGCAAACAGAATGCAGAAAATCATTAAGAAGAGTATACACCATGACTTAGTGGGAGTGATTCTAGGAAAGCAGAAATATTTCAATATAGGCAAATCAATAAATGTAATACAGCATATCAACAGAGCCAAAACCAAATAAATAAATAAATAAATAAAATCACATGATCATCTCAATCAATGAAGAAAAAGCTTTTGATAAAGTCCAAGAGTACCTTGTGATAAAAATCCTATGGAAAATCAGAATAGATGGTCTTTACCTCAATCTGATGACAGCCATCTATGGCAAACCCACAGCCAACATCATTCTAAATGGATAGAGAAGGAAAGCTTTTCCTCTAAAATCTGCAACAAGACAAGGATGTTCCCTATCACCACTCCTATTCAATATAGTTCTAGAAACATTAGTCAGACCAATCAGACAAGAGTGAGAAATAAGGATAATAAGGATAAGTAAGGAGTTAAATTAACATTACTTGCAGATGAAATGATACCCTACATAGAAGTCCCCAAAAACTCCATCTAAAGACTTCTAGGTTTAATAAGAAAATTCAGTGGCATAGCTGGATTCAACATCAACACTCAAAAATCAATAGCATTCCTGTACAAAAACAACAAACACTGAGATAGAGATTAGGGAAACAATACCCTTTACAGTGGAAACCAAAACATGAAATGCTTAGAAATCAATCTAACAAAGGAAATAAAAGACCTATACATTGAAAATTACAGTGCTCTGACAAGGAGATTGAAGAAGATATCAGAAAATGGAAAGATATCCCTTTCTCATGGATAAAAAGAACGAACTTTGAGAAAGTTTTTTCCAAAAGTGTAACACAGATTTTTCCATTTTTCCAAAAGTGCAACACAGATTTTTTGCAATCATGATAAAAATACCATTAGCATAACTCATAGATCTATAGAAAACATTTCTATAATTCATTTGGAACCAGAAGAGACCTAAAATAGTAAAGACAATCCTGGGCAACAAAGCCAAGGCAGAAAGCATCACAATTCCTCACTTGAAAAACTACCACAAAGTTACTGTCATAAAAACAGCATGGTACAGCCAAAAAACAGATCTGAGGATCAGTGGAACATACTAGAAGATGCAGAGACAAATACCAACACACTTATACTCCTTATCTTAGACAAAGGCCCAAACATGTTCACTAGAAGAAAACTAGACTCTAATAACTGGTGCCAGAAAAACTGGCTTCCCACATACCAAAGGCTAAAACTAGACCCATGTCTATCAACATGCACTAAAGTCAAAATGGATCAAATCTCTACATATTAAAATAGAAACACTATATCTACTGGAAGAGAAATTAGATAGAAATCTTGGAGACATAGGAATAAGCAGAGAATTTATAACAAAAAACTAAACTGCACAGAAATTACTTCAAGGAATCAACAACTAGGAACTCATCTTATTAAAAACATGTTTGAAATTTAAAGAAATAATCAACAGAGGGAAAAGAAAACCCAAAGATTATGAAAAAAATTTAGACAACTATCCCTCAAAGGATTTCTATCTCAAATATATAACAAACTAAAAAATTCAGGCCCCCCAAATTCAAAGATCCAATCAAAATATGGGCATCTGAGAGGAACACACACTTCTCAGATGAAGAAACACAAATTGCAAATGAATGTATAAAAAAATGTTCAACATCACTGGTCATTTGAGAAATACAAATTAAAACAATACTGAGATGCCATCTCCCTGCAGAAAGAATGGCTGTCATCAAGAAATCAACCAATAAGAAATGGTGGGCCATAGACACAAAAGAACCTTTTTCCCTTTTGGTGGGAACATAGATTGGTAAATCCACTGTGGACGTCAGTCTGCAGATTCCTCAAAAACCTGGAATGAGAAGTCCCATTCATCCCAGCTATTCCCTTCTGGGTGTCTTCCCAAAAGATTTAAAAATATTGTACCACAGCAATCTATGTGCACCCATATTTATAGCAGCACAATTTGTAATAGCTAAATCTGTGAAACAACCCAAATTCCCATCAATCAAAGAATCAATGAAATGATGTGGTATTTTATATGCTGGAGTATTACTCAACTAAAAAGAAGGATAAAGTTAAGGTTTTTATAGGTAAATGGATGCAACTAGAGACCATACCCATAAGTGAAATAAATCAGACTCACATGTGTAAACGTTATATTATCTCTCTCATGTAAGAAATTAAAAGAGTAAATAAAATCCCAAAGATACAATAGATACTGTGAGAGGGAAAGGAACTGTTCAAAAGGAAGAAGCAACTGGGACCAGGGAAAGAAGAAAAGAGTGAAGGGAAAAGAAAAAAATGTACATATATATACACGATAATTAAGATAATTATACCAGTAATTTCTATTAGCTCATTGAAAGAAACCATTTGTGCTCATATTGATTCATCAATTTTGTATGCCTCTATCTTGTAATCTGAGCAACTACTGTAAAGATAACAATATGCAATTTAATAAGCTTTGTTGATTACCTATTATCTTCATTTGAAATTCTTTATTATTGCTTTTATTGATTTTTGTCTTTAAAATGAAATTAAAAACTGTAATTGGTACATTATTTTTAAAAATTATTTTGTTTTGTCTCCTAAGAAATACAGAATAGTTCTTGGTATTCTACATTCTCACCAACATTTTACTGCATGTCTCATGGTATCTCATTTTGTGCATTTTTGAGGACATTGACATAGGACAACATAGGCGTTGTCCACACGCCTATTTTCCACTTCCTCATTTGCTTTTGTAAAGTTTATTTTCTGTTTTCATTCATATTATCCCTGCCCTTTCCCCGCCCTCTCCCTGCTCTCTCCCCTCCTCTCCCTGCTCTCTCCCCTC
>PVLD010002821.1:0-86660 GCA_004027595.1 Dinomys branickii
AAATGGGCATCTGAGATGAATACACAATTCTCAGACAAAGAAATACAAATGGCAAATAAATATATGAGAAAATGTTCCACATCCTTAGTCATTCGAGAAATGCAAATAAAAACAACATCGAGATTTCATCTCACCCCAGTAAGACTGGCCAGTATGAAAAAGTCATCCAATAACAGATGTTGGCGAGGCTGTGGAGAAAGAGGGACTCTATTACACTGCTGGTGGGAATGCAGACTGGTGCAACCACTGTGGAGAGCCGTTTGGCGATTTCTCAGCAAACAAGGTCTAGAGGTTCCACTCAAACCAGCTATTCCTCTTCTGGGTATTTTCCCAGAAGCTCTGAAAACATCATATCACTCTGATATATGTGCACCCATGTTTATAGCAGCACAATTTGTAATAGCTAAAATGTGGAAGCAACCGAAGTGTCCATTCACAGAAGACTGGATTAAAAAATTGTGGAGAGTTGTTTATGGTGAAATTTTAAGGAAAAAGCAAACTGAAAATAGCACACAATGTCTACACAAATGTAAAAATTCAACTCATCACTTAACAATGAACAATAATTGGGTGAAAATTATAGCTATTATTCTCATGTTTATAGTTTTCTTTTTTCTAGTTCTTCAGTAACAGCATGTACTGCTATGAAAATCCTACAAATGGTTTTTAAAATTATGAAAATATGATCGCATAAGACATTATGAAACACCAAGGTTGTCCAATATATTATGGTATGATTGGTTTAGAGAAATTTCTATTCTTAATCCACATGCTGGAAGTTTTCTGATAAATCAAAACTTATATCTCTTGTGGAATGTCTTCGCAGCCAGATGTGATGGTGTATGACTATAATCCCAGCATTCTGGGAGGGTAAAAAAGATTTCAAGTTTGGGCCCAAACTGGGCAGTTCAATGACTTAGAGAGGTCTTATCACAAAATAAAACAATAAGAAAGGGCTGGGAACATAACTCAGCGGGACTGTCAGGAGCTTCATCCCAAGTATCCCAATGAACTCAGTACTGAGGTGTGTACTGCTTTATGAAACTGCCTGCCATCGCCATCACAATCCGATTTAAGACAAGGAAGAACCTGCTTGTGTTCTGTTCCTCCGAGGGACTCTGAAGGAAGTTGGAAATCTCCAAAGGAAGAGAAACTGGAGACTATGGGGACAGGCACGGTTCTGAGAAATCATCTCAATGAAAAGTTTTTTGTCACAACAGATCTGGAAACTTCTTAATGTTGCTTAGCTTTAAACCTGACAGTCGCAGTTGAGAAGTTCAGGGCATCTTCCTTCTGCTTTCTAACACATATGCTGAGTCACTATTGAGTAGGGCAGCTTTTAAGAGTTGGTCAGTTGTATTTTGTGCATTCTGAGAAGTCTCTCTCCTTTCCATTCCCACATAATCTGCCAGTCTCTCCCTAGATTCTTAAAACTAGTTTAACCCAGATACCTGAAGAAAGGCTTGGTTTGTATCTCCCACCCAGACATAACTGTTCATAGTACTCCTTTAGCAGAAGTTATCCTGGTCTGGAGAAGGTGCAATCCCTAGTTTCATGCCTTGAAAAGGAACAGAGGAATCTGTTTATTTGCAACAAACTACTCTTTTTTCTCTCTCATTGTGGCTTTAGCTTTGGCTGACATCACCCCACATTGGGAATAATCCAATAACTTTTAACATAAATTCTCTGCCTGTATTGTCCTATGTCTTTGATACTAATTCCCTGGTGCTCCTAAACTAATATGTGACTCACTTTACCTCCCATTTTGCCTGTATCTTAGAGCCCCGAATGGAATCTTCATGCTGCAACATTAGAACACAAGGGGGTTAGCGAGGCACATGTACCCCTTCATAATACAGTCCCTGCTGTTATTACAGAAAATGTGAGTGCTGCTTTGGTTCTTACCACAATGTATGACCTCCAAAACCAGCCCCACTGTTTCCTGCGGGAAGACTCCCACAGGCCCTCGTAGTGAACCACTCCACTTTCTGTTTTCCACAACTTTAGGTTTATACTTTTGAAACTGTATTTTTTTATACACCCACATGCCTCATAGGTCTGGGAAGACTGGATCTTGGCTCTATGCTCCAGAGTGCTTGGGAGTAGGTACACAAAAATAGTTATTTAGGTAAACTCAGTTTAATTTTAGGTTGATGTTTATCAGTGTCTTTCTAATTGGTAAGGTTGACGTAGTGTTCTAAGGAAGGTTTTCATGGAGAAAGTTAGAGTCTTAGGAGACTAAAATATGCATGAATCCAGTCAAAGAGTTTTAATAGAAAAGCAGGGGGCATAAGAATCCTTCCTGCCTCTTTGCAGCTGCTGCTGGTATTGGAGGACTGAGAAAGGTAGTGGAGAACTATTTCCCACTTCTCCGCACAGCAGCTGTCTTCAAATCCGTATGTTTCCACGTTCAAAAATCCCCGAATTCCAGGGTTTTCTCCCTTTGCTGTCAACCCAGAATGCCAGCTAGAGATGCTGTGCCCAGGTAAACCCTGTCCGGGCGGCGCTAACATGTTTTCACAATGGCTCCTGATTTTGTGTTGGCTGCACCAGGTAACACACTGTTCTAGATGGTTATTTGACAGGAATACTTTGCCTCTCCCAGTCTCAAGTTTTGTCCTGTATGGTAATGAATTTGCATATTTCCTAATCTTAGAAGGTAGTAATATTTATATTAGCATCTTCTTCAATCAAATGAAATAACAGCAAGAAGAGCTCACAGAAGATATCATTTTCATTGACATGTAAATCTCTGATGAGTAGTCATGTAATATTAACATTCTAGCCATTCAATTCTTTAGTAATAAATGGAAATTCACTATTTGCTCCATGGTAATTTCTAGCTTCTTTTTGGTTGCATCTATCACATGTTGACGTATTGTTTCTTTTCTCTCTTTCATGACGGTACTTAAACTTTAATTTTCTACTTTTCTTAAACTACTTTACATTCCATATGAATAAAAGAATATAGGACTTAGTCATTCCACACTAGATCATTTCATTGTGCTTTTAGGAATGTAAAACAAAACTGTACAGTTTATAACTTCAATTTCAAATATACAGTATAAGAAAATCTTTTCCCAACATTACCTGATATACCAAAAAATATACTATTTCTTTTTATTAATTTTATTTTAAAGAGAAAAAAGTAAAACAAAATTTCAAAACAAGATAATAGGGGAGTAACAGTGGCCAACACATTGTGTATTGTTGTCTCTAAAGTAATTACTCAGAGCACAAGATACAGGTATTTAATTGCCCAAACAATAATATTAGCACAAACTTACTATTTCTCTTTAAATTTCTTCCCTTTCATGCATCTTTCTAATATCCAACCCTAAACGCTGTGAAGAAATCATTGTTTTCATATTTCTATTGGTGGCCAGTTTTATTTAAGCTATTAAAACATAAGCATATAGAGTATTTCACCCATATTTTCTCTCTTGTCACAGACTCGGGCAGAGGATCAGATTTCATATATTCTGAACCTTGAGATTACCTAACAAATTTCACCTATAAATCTAGTTGGGATAACATTTAACCCAAAGAACAGCGATTATGTAAGAGCCCTCTGCCTCTTATTTTCCCCAGTGTATGCCAAGTCAGCAATTCCCTCTTTTCCCATGTCTCTCAGCCTGAACTTTTCCTTTTGACTAAGACATCAGCCCTAGGGGGTGATAACAGTTTCAGTGGGGCTGGTCTGAGGAAAAGCAAAGAAAAGAGAAAGCACCCTTCTTAACATTATTAGTTGTCCTCACTTCACTACTTCTTTGTGTCCATGTGAGATAACATGATTCAAACTCAGCTGAAACTTACCAGTCAATGATTTTACTACTTACGTTGGGCAGACGTAAAATAAGGTCACATTCCTGAGACCCAGAAAATGTCCCACCTAGGATCTGTTTCAGTGAAAAATGGAATCCCTACTAATAGGTTTGATATTATATCTATCTATTTATGTTCTATGTGGTTATGAAAAGGATTTCTTTTTCCTATCTTCCTATAGTAGCACAAAGTTGTTAACTTAATCTCTGTATTATAGACAGTTGGTTTAGATAAAAATGTAAAAGCTTTAAGTCAAAAATAGAAACAAGTCTTTCTACGCAGCAGAAATAACAATAGATTCCCAGAAAATTTGTAGGAAATTACCCCCAGGAAGGAAGAGATATAATGGGGATATAATGGAGATATAACTGCAATCCCTTTACCTTCTTCATTAAGCTCTATAGCACCCTCTACTTGCTTCTTCCTCCGCTCCTATCTAAAATATAAATCGCAGGAAGGCCGGAGGTGGATCTCTTTGGTTCACTGCTCTAGGCCCAGTACTTGAAAAAGCACCGGCTAATAGTAAATCCTCAATAAATATCAATAAATCAAGTATTAGATAAGTATTATTAATATATTTTGGGGATCTATAAAGGTAGCGTCTCGGGATATAGTCAATTTTGAGAAAAATTGGCAGGAATGCTTGAAAGAAATGCTCTCTATGGGACACATGTGCTTCAATTCAAGCATATTAATTTGCTCTGTAATTCAAGCAAAATGTAGGTGAAATCAAGTAATTCAATTTCTGGATGGTGATCAATATATATTTCCAATATAGCTTGTCAAATGCTAAAAGACTTAAAGTCTTCTAAAACAATTGCATTTCTGGACAAATGGCTTTTTAATAATATTATTTTTATTCACTTGTTAAAAGTATTAAATGTCTGAGTTGTGTCCTATATACATTAATATTATTTTCTCTGCCATGTAAAGATTAATGGCAACTCTTTTTCTTCTTGATTATAATGATGATCAAAAAAAGGGTATGTATGTTATATAATACTTTCTTTCTTGATTTTTACCTTCCTAAATGTATTGCTTCGCTGTACATACTGGACAGCACACATGTAGTCCCAGTACATAAGCAGCTAGGGCCTGTGCAACGCAGAGAGAACCTGTCTCAGACAGATACATGATAGATACAAGATAGACAGGTAGATAATAAATTCTGTCCTATACTTCATGTTTGCTTTTCATTTGTGTTTACATATAGTACATAGTGTTTACACATAGTTCGACTTAATGATTTTTAAGCATTATAATGCTATAAAGGTGCTATGTCTTTAGTAGAAACTGTACTTCAAATTATGAACACTGATCTTCTCCCATGCTAGCAATATGCAATATAAGATGCAGCTTTTAGTCTGTCTCATAATCACAAGGATGAACGACCAATACTCTGCAATCCACTGCCTTGCTAAACTATGGCGGTTTAGGTATAGAAAATGTACATTCAATTTACTGTATTTTCAGTTTGTGACGGGTTTATCAGACCATGACCATATTTTAAATTGAGGAGCATCTTTGCTTGAAAAGTTTTTTCCACCATGGTGTCTTACATTCTAATATGTTACATTCTACTAGTATTTATTTGGGCTTTCTTTTTTAAGCAGTTAGAAAACCTCCAGTTTTTAAGAGTAGAAGTCATACCATTTATATTTATTGTCATCACTTTTTTCACCTTCACTTTAATTTTTTTCTTTTATTTGTTGACAGTGTCTTCATTTTCTTTTATTACATGGACTCTATAGGTTTGCTTTGAGTTTCTCGATGACTCCAACTATTTCTGATCTATAAAAATAAACACACAAACATATATGTACACACTGTGCTTCTAACTCTAAATTTAAGCACACAAATTCATCCATTAGTGAGTACCTACTATATGCTAGCAAACACTCTCTTCAGTTGAGATATGTCAGTAAACAAAATACACAGAGCTTGCTTTTTTATTGTATAAAAACAAAATTTCATAACAAAATAATGCAGGCATAACAATAGTTAATACATTGTGTTACTCAGAAACAAAAGTTTCTCTTACAGAGAAGAAACAAATGGATAATAGCAGAAAATTATCTCTCTAATGAACTAAGAGAAACTAGTAGTGTAAATGAAACAAACTTACATAGTAGTGAGCTGCTTTTAAGAAACTAGAGATGACTTTTGCCATAGTTAATTTGACTCTCAAAAATTACATATGATACTTGCTTTCCATTAGTATGAGTAAGTTTAAATATTAAATATTAAATATTGAGCTCTACCACCTACCGTTCCAATTTAAAGTCTCTGTCATGTAATCCAAATATTTAGACTTGAAATTTTACTTTTCATTTATAGCTTAGTAACCTTCTATTCCAGTAATGATGTTTTATTATTGTTCATCTATCCAAAGATGTAATTATTTAGACTATGAACTACATTTAACAATTTTATACCACATCAATTCTTGTTTTTTATCTGTTTTGAGACAAGGTCTTGCTTTGTAGTTCAGACTTTGAATTGAGCTCACTTTGTAGCCCAGGCTAGTCTTGAACTTGCAAAAATCCTCCTGCCTCAAGCTCCCAGGTGCTTGGATTACAGGCATGTGTTGCCACACTCAGATCACGTCCATTCTTTAATGACACAATTTTCCTCTAATTGTTGATTCATCACTAAGTCACCTGGAATATATATTCAAATAAAATTTGAATATTAGAGTTTTCTGAGCCACACATATCTGAAATTGCCATTTATTATTTTCCTATGTAAATATGTAATTTGACTAAGAAAATGTACATATAAGTTGATATCCTTTGCTGAAGACTGTGTAGCACTTTTTCTAATGTCTCCAAATATTTCTTGTCTCAAAGCCTTTGTGGACCCTTTTTTTTTACCTGTATAGCTCATAATAGAACATATTAACTATTCTTATAATTCAAATATTTTGTTCTATTCAGTGTCTATATCAGCTTCTGCTCTTTTTCATGTCTTTGGCAAAGAGCTCATGCTACGAGGGATGACCCTTCAGTTTGCCTCCCTCCAACATTTCTAAACCAAGTGAATTGCTACTATACACTTACTTTTGAGCAATAATGCCTCCCCTAAAATGTGCTGTCCTTTGGGACTGACCCTACACACACACACACACACACACACACACACACACACTAGGTATGTCACTCTCCTGAACTTCTCAGGTTCTTCTCCTTTGTGATTTCATTTTAAATTAAGGCTTTAATTTGTCCCATGATTTCTAATTCAGGATTCATATTTTTGCTTTCCTGTCTCTTTAGTAAATAAATTTTAGAGGTAACCACTTACTCTCAGTGGTGCATTAATATTTTTTTCTCTTTTCTGAAATTTTATTTACTTATCCTCCAATGAAAGATAATCTACATCGATTTATGTTACTATACAATAGGGCTAGTGGAAAGGTGTGACTTTCACTCCTGACTACCTGGGAACTAGTTAGACACCCTGCAGCTAGGATCAGAATGGTGCTGTAGTTGTCCGATTTTATGTGTTTCTATCAGCATGAGTGCATCTCTGGGCCACCCTGATCTATAACTCATGCAAGAGATGGTCTTGATAGTGGAAATAAAACACCTGGATTCAGCCATGCTTTCTGATGCCTTAGTTATTTCATTGTATGACTCAATCTTTTTAATGTTTTTGCTCTTTGATTTATTTTGAATTCCCCCTTGAATAAATTAAAAGAATTGTGAAGATCACAATATTTGTTACTGCTTTACATGTTACAGCACTTCAGAGAATGAAGTAGTGAATAAAACTGTAAATGCTAGAAGGGAGAGTCACATGATTTCCCAAGATGGCTGAGCTCTGAGAGAAGACCTAGGCATGTGACAAGCTTACTAAGTGAAAACAAAAAATAAGTCAAACACAATTAGACAAATCCCAGGTCTGCACACCTGCTGATGAAAAAGAATAAAAACAAAAAGTTAAAGGTAAAAGTATTTTCCTATTTAAAAAATTATTGGCCAAGAGAAAAAGATCATCACAGAAAAGTAATTTTTACCTCTGAAAATGATACAGAAGTCAAAATATAATTGTAGAAATTGATATTCTTCATAAAATTTATAATACATTATTTCTAAAACAGAGATATGAATTGACTTGGAGAACATAGATCTAAATAAAAGACTTCAGGCTGTTACTTACAAAAAAGGTGTGGGTATCATAAGAAAGCACAGCAAGAGAATTAAATAGTACTGACAGATTTTAAATCCATAGTGTCTCATGCTAGAAAAGAGTAGAATCAATACAGTTCAAAACCAGCTCATTAGGTGGAGATTAGACTTTAGAAGCAAGGCCTGAACAGAGGGGGGAGGAGAAAAAATAGAGTTGAAATGAGGAGGAGAAAACAATAGATAGATTATTAAAAATATGGAAATCTATCTTTAAAATAGTAGAGTTTTCTAAAAAAAAAAAAAAGCTAAATTTGCCTGCAAACACAATGAAATGTATTACAGAAAAACTTTCTTGAGCTGGAAAGAATGGCTAATGTTTACAAAGGCTAAAAGTTGTCCTTATAATAAGCAAGCACTAAAAATAAGATATTCACATTTAGACAAATTCTAAAATGTTTCTGACTGGCAACAAATGCACAATATATGCTTTTGTTATCCAGGCCTCGAACAAAAGTACACACAATACATAATAAAACCACTAATAGCATTCCTAGGAAGGAACAGTACTCACGTGTCCAGAGCCCTCTCTGGAACTTTATTCCAGAATATAACAGAGTAGCAGCCATAGTTTTAGACAACAACTTTTGACCGAAGGATATTAGATAAAACAAAATTCTTATTCTGCAATATTCAAAAGCTCAGGATATACACCAACACTGCATTGTATTTTGAAAAAATTAATGAAGGTTTAAGCATACAGGGCATATAGGAGGATCTGTAGGACTCTTCATAGTTTTGCCCCAGAATCCAGATGTCCTGTTTCACTTTGGGAGAACTGTAAACCAAGGACAATGCTGGGCTCCAACATTTAGTGCGGCTCTTTCCCTGCCATTTCCACACTTCTGTCAAATTCTAAAACGTGTTCATTGTGCCACACCCTCTGCTTCATCGCTGAGGTAGCAATTATTTGATGGTCACTTAAAATAACAGATGTTGTCCTCATCTAACACCTGCCACCAATGATGACACTGAGTTTCAGAGTTACACATGGGGTTTAAAAAATGCACATTTTCTCAATTTATTTGCCTGCTAGGAAAGAAGATAAATACACAAAACTTCAATATAAACATTTAACTTGCTAGGAAATTTGATTATAATTCTTTATATCTATTTTTAATTCCTATTTTATAACTTACACCACTGTTTTCTTTCTAATATGAAACAGGCATCTAGCTTTATGTCATTGATACTGTTTTGTTGTTTTTCAGCTTTCTAATTTCATATAGGATAATGCTTTCATAGTGCACAAGATAGACTTAATTAAAATTTTTTAAAGTAGCTTTCATACAGTAGAGGACAAATGTCCAATCAGATGTTAACCTGGGATTTCTGAGGCAGGCATCCTGGAAACGATTTTCTAGCCATCATTCTGGCACGCACAAAGAAAGCAAGTTGGAGCATCTTCCTTGTGCTTAGTATATTATAATAAAATCAACATGACCCTCTCTTCAAGGAACTTAGGTCTTTTGGGAAGACAGGTCACAAACCTCATAAACCTCTACACCATACCCTTACCAACGGATGTATGCCAACAGAGAACAGCCACCTCATTTCATGAAATAGTCCTTAAATTATTTGCTCAAAGCAACAGAAGATAACCGTGCTGAGCATGAACTAAAGTGGGAACTTCTATGTTCAAACTCAAGTCCTACTACTTAATATTTATGTGATTTTAAATTAGGGCTAACAATGCTAACACCTGAAAGGGTTTAATGTGTCAACATTTACAGATTTCCCAGGCTATCCAGCATGCAAAAAATGTTCTATAAATATTAAAGAAATAAAATCCAGTGAGATCTATTTTATGATCACCTCCAAGTCTTCTAAAACATTTTCTTTACATCTTAACTCCAAACCTTGATTTTCATTGTTATTTAAAGCTATTTATTTTCTCTGTAACTTTTTCATTATTTTAAGAAAAGGTGAGAGAGGGTATGCCGACGTTAGTCAGACACCATTGATAATCATGACTCTTGCAAAATTGAACAGAGAATCTAAGCTGGCCTAACACACTAGTATATTTAAATGTCCACCTGTAGACATTTCTAATGTCTGCCCCTTCTCAGTGCTTTGATAACCCTTTGCTCCAAGGAAGGAGATCATGTTTGAATTCTTGCTTTCTTTTTTGTCTTTTTTTTTTTTTTTGCTCATTTTATTTTATTTTTATTTTTTAAATTTATTTTAAAAATAAAAGGAAAACATTAACAGACAGACATCTTTTTACAAAATAGCATAAGAACAGTACAAGTAATACAGAGTTACAGACAAAGTGGTAGGAAATCATCAGTGGTTGTTGTATTTCTTGTATTTCATATTGATATCTTCAGAGGGATTCTTGCTTTCAAACATGTCTTTCTTCTCAGACCCAGGACTCACAGGATGATTTAGCATGGCTTTTTAGGCCCATAGGTGGGCAGGTGGGAGACTTCGGTCCTATAGCAATGACAAGTTTAAACAAACAGTGTCAGCAATATAAACAAGCCACTGCCACCAAGCATGGCTTCACAAACCACCAGACCACATTTCATTGACTGAAACCTCCAAAATTTTACCTAATGTTAAATTAACTAGGTCTTTCTGTTGGCATTTTCTTTCTTGACAGCTCTTTAGAAACCTCAGTCTGTAATTTTTTTCTCTCCATAATTTTTATACTGTCCTAATGTGTCCTCCAAACATCATACAAGGTTGGTCATATTCCATGTTCTTGCCAGTTATAATATACAGTCAAAGGCTATGTAAGGGTGTTTCCATTAAGGATGAACCACAGGTGTATGCTCCAGGATGGTTTCACAAGATTACATCACCTAGTGATGTGATGGCTGCTTGGTTTGTGTAGTACAGTTTTTGATGATCCAGAATGATCAATCACCTAAGAGTGCATTTCTCAGAAAGTCTCCTTATTTAGTGACACAGGGCTGTATGTAACTCTTTATTCTTAAGAGAAAGATCACACAGCACTTATAGGACAGGAGTGAAAGCATTTTAGAAATTCTTCTGACATCTTATTTACATGGTACTTTACAAAAGTGATGACTCCTCTGAAATGCCCAGTAAACATATGTCAACATGTTTAGTCCTTGCAACAGCCTACAGAAGTGCTTCCTCGTCCTAGAAGAGCACTGCTTCACTGAAGTCATAATTTACCCAAAACTTACCTAGGGGCAGAACTTACAGCTGGACCCAAGTAATTAGCTCCAGCCTCTCTGATGCTTCCATCACTGTACCGATAGGAGAAAAGTCAAACTTGATTCTCTTGTGCGTCCTTTGGTCTTCCTTCTCTAAGGATGAATAACCTATAATTAGGAGTAGACTATTTTCTTTTCTAATAAAATTAATGTGTTTCTTTATGCTTTGGTATTGTTGTCTTCAGCTAATAACTAAGGAAAAGAAAACAATTAGTAACTTTAATCAGGCTATTTTAAGTTTTTTTAAAATTTAATGTCTCAGCGAGATCTTCTTGAAGACACTTGGAGAAAAAAGTAATGACTTGGGAACAGATGATCAACTAATAATCCTCCTGCTTAATTCATGGAAGTTTTAAAAGGTCAAATATTATGCACAACATTTTTCATACAATGCTTGTCACCCAGGACTTAAAATTTTGGTTTAAGCAAAATAGTAATTAAGAATCTTGTCTTTTTTTATTAAAAGCAGTACATGTTCCCTTTGTTGAAAGTTATATATGTTTGCTGGGGTGAAAATACAATAAAGAAAACTTGCATAACAATATTTTTCAAAAAATGTCTTTTTGTTGTTACTGTATTGAAGAAAATTCCTTTAATGCTAAGCGCAAAAAGAGCTAAAAGAAAAATGTCAGTAAATAATAGAAAAATATGAGATAATTGAAATCAATTATTACTGCAAAATAGTTGTAGCTGAAGGAATTTTAAAAAGGGGTAGTCATGGATGTGTAACATAAGTATATTGAGTCTTTTAAAACGCAAATTTAGGACGGTGTTAGTTTCTGACCAGATACGAGGACAAGGGTGACACAGAGACCCCCATTAAAATGCTTGGTGAGCTCCACAGAGGCTGCCTTCAAGTTAATCGGTAATTTTTCACAGACGACATCTAATCTATGAGTATAAATTACTTTGCACTCTTATTATCCCCTAATTGAAGTGCACCAATGTGAAAGTGCCATAGATGTCGCAGGAATGATTCCAGCCCCAATTAACTTGGGTGGAATTGAAGCCCTTTTTTCCCTGAACTGGGACTATTGTCTGACATCTTGTATTTATTGAAATTGTTGCCAGAAAATTAGAGGGACACTGTGTGTGACTAGGTGTTTTATAAGGATGTTCTGAAGCCAAAAGAGCATCTACAACGATCTATCTCTACTTTAATCTCTACTCATCATATGCAGCTGCTTTATGTAACAGATGTGCAGCCAGCAGTAGCTTAATCTCCCCAGATTCCATTTGGGAAGTAGAGATTAATAGCATTCATTTTTTTTCAAAGTGGCATTTAGAGTCCGTGATTTTTAATTCAAAAAGCAGCCACCCCTGTTATTTTTTAACAGATGTTTCTACAGAGCTGCTGTTATTTAATATAGAAAACATGGCTGAGACTCTATCTAGATGGGAGGAAGGGCAACAGGAGTGAACTCAATAATTATTCATTCTACTCTACCAATTCTAGAAATTATTGCAGGAGCATTTTACAAATGGCAGTGGTTAACTGATTTGAAGTGTACTGCTCTGTTTGTTCCCAATGAGCATCATTTGGGAAAATACTCTTGATTTATTAGTTTTTCCATGGAATTTAAAATCTATGATGTAAATAAATGAGATGTATAATCCACCTTGAGCCTGAATAGATATAGGGGAAATTCACAAAACTGCGAGGCCATAAAACTTCTTTCCAATTCTCTGTTGGCCTGGGAAGGATTACTGTTACCAAGAACCCTATATAAATTCTATGGGTGCTCTATAGTAATATATTGAGCAATTTATGTTTCAATTCAAATATTCTGCTCAATTATTTTTAGTGTGTTGTCAATTTCTGATCAGCTATGAAGACAGGGAGTAACAGAAAGACCCCCTTAAACTGCTTGTTAAGCTCTCCAGAGTCTGCCTTCAGGTTAAGGCATTCTTAAAATCTGTAATGAGCTGTAAATGTCACCTCCAAGTCTCTTATTAAATGAAAATGTTACCTAACATGGTGAACTAATAATCTAAAATAAAACCTAAATGGCATAATTTGGAGACTATCAAAAGGTGATTCTCTAGTCTTGATAGGTTTGTGCCCATTTTCAATTCAATTTGCTGTATAGTTATTGAGAGTTCTAGAGATACACATTACAGGAGTGTCTTACAGTGGGTCACACCCCTGATGACCCAGCCAGCCCAGCTGGCCCATCTCAACAGCATGCAATGAAGATTAACCTGCTGATAAATGTAGCTCCCTGTGCTTCAAACACTTTCCAAACTCCCCCTCCAAACACCTGAGACTCTTTGAGGATACAGATCTAAACCTGACAATAACCTTAACTATTCAAAGACAATTTAGCATAAGTTCATTTGTAAGGTTCTTTAACTGATCTCAGAACAAGGATTCTAGGAAGAAGCATGATTGTGCTGGCCCAGATAGCACTGAAGAATTGCTGAAACTAGAAGAAGGAAGAAAGATCTAGAGGAAACAGGAATGGCAAGCAAGATGTCCACTATACTCCTCATGACCTATTTTGCCTAAGGCAAATGAAATTACTAATCATTCAGTACAGTGAGCACTTGGTAGATGATCTTATCTCTAAATCCAACTGCTTATCATTGCAAATCAAACATGATACAAACACCCAGGATTTTGTGGGAGGACTAGGTGAGGCTAGCCTTTAGAAAATCTTCACTAAGATGAGACCTAGTTCCATTTCTAATAAAACGATCTTATGGATCCTGGAAGAAACAATCTCACGAATGGAAGCACAGTTGAATGGTTGTAATGGAGAAAAATGACTTGCTCAGAATACAAGGATGAAGTGTTTTTCTCACCCCTAAACTCCTCAAATAATTATAGTGTAATCACAAACATATATATGCTGTTACCAATTCACCAAACATCTATTTGAGCAGCTACTACGTTTAGGAAATATAGCAGGACATATTGCATAATAATGTTAATGGTTTTCTGTTGAGTTATTGGAACCAGAATGGGCACTCACAGTCAGGAGGTGTCACACTGATTGGATCAGCAGAAACCAAAAGGAAGACACCTAATCCACTATAGGAAAAGTGATGAGTGAAATGAGATAATCCAATGTAAATGTCTATAGGCCCTTAACCTTATAATATTACTGGCCAGATAGAGGTAAAGAACAGAATAATCCTTAGGAATCAGTACCAGAGGAAATTATATAATCAGACCGTTTACACACCTGAAGGCTGGCACATCATGAGCGCTCTCTCAATTACTGAGAATAGTATGTCAGGGGAGACTGCACATGCTTCTTGATAATGCCTATAACGTTTCTGAGTCTTCACTGTCTTTTGCTGTTACAGTTCGTGGAGACCAGTATTAAAGTCTGTTCTCTAGGCTTAACTGAATGATGCCCATTTTCAGTTGAAGACACATACATTTACTACATGACTATTAGGTGTCAAGGCTTAGAGACACACAACAGTAAAAAGAGTGCTTGACGGT
Source organism: Dinomys branickii (assembly GCA_004027595.1). NCBI lineage: Eukaryota > Metazoa > Chordata > Mammalia > Rodentia > Dinomyidae > Dinomys > Dinomys branickii. Next base: position 14,652 of record PVLD010002821.1, read on the forward strand.
AACAGGCTCCCCCGTTCAGTGCTCTTCCTTTCAACACGGGTTCTCCATCCTTACCTGATACAGGTATATCTGCATGTCTGTGAGAAAAAACCCCATCTCCAGTTTTCTGCCAAAACTGCCTTTCAAATTTTTAGGGAGGACCTTGTGACAGATTTTTCTTGTTCCTGCTCTCTCTCACAATCCTACCTCCTATTCAGACTTCTCATCTAAATGATATTATCAGTGCATTCTAGAAATCTCACCAATCTTTTAACTTTACTTACAGTTATCTGTAGCTTCTCAGTAGTTGACAGCTGTCAACTAGACCAATTTGAATTCATCATTCACTAATCAAGCAGCCCAGCTCAGAGATGAGATAGACAGCTGAAGCCAACAGTCCATTACTGTTATCTCAGTAAGTCACCAACAGTCATCTCAGCTGGAACCACCCTGGCTGTGAAAGACGAGAGGTTTTCAGGCTGCGCAGTGCTGGCTACTGCTGTGCTTTGCTCTAGTGTCTGGCCTCATCTGAATAAGGACTGAGAATGTCTGTGAATCTGGCTGAAAATCTGCACATGTGTGAAGTGTGTTAATTACAGATTCTTGAAAAAACAATTATCTATAGGACATGATTTTAGACTGTGTCTATATTTAAAAAATAGCAGACCAAGCATGGCTAATTCCTTCACCCTGACTGTTCATCGTAGCAAACGTGGCTCACTGCCCAGTGAGCTCCACTTCGGCACTGGTAGGAGCCCCACTTTTGATTGCACTTTCGTGTATGTAAGTAAAGGTCATGAGAGAAGCTCTGGCCAGAACCAAGATTCCATTCTGACCTGGGAGAAATGGCACCTAGATTGATTTATGCTTTCTTTCATTCTGTGAATTTGTACAAGACTATTTACAACCAAAGCTAATGCTGAACACTTGGCCTAAGCTTATTGTGAGCCTTTTGGTGAGCTGCTACTAACCCACAGGTAACTTTGTACAAAGTTTAAAAAGGCATCTCCTTCTTAAACAGCCTATTTTCTGAATATAATTAGAAGACACTCACACCATCAGAGGAGATGAAGAATGAAACAGTCAGGGCAAAACTTCAATGTCAAGGTCTTTAAAATCTGTATGTTGCATGACCAGTGAACATGGTCATCTCTTGAAATAAGATTAGACAGTTCTGTCCCCAAGAGCTCTGACAGCTGACTTTGAGAGGAATGCTCTTATCAACTGAAGTTGGTTCATAGTCGCTTTAAAATTAATGTAGAATTGAATGGGTACTCTATCCACTTACCTACTTTATGAAAAGTGCATTCTATTCTACTTAAATGAATGCTGAAGAAACCACAAGTCATTAGCCTGGATACTTTTGATGAAAGACAAATTTTCTTTTGAGTTATGTTTAAAACCAGGGAAGCTTTCTCTCACTTTCTTTCTCTGCTTGGATATTTTTCTCTTCTCTGATTGTGCCTTTGTATTGTAAGAAGGAGGCTGCTGTGTTTCATTGTCGCAAATGGGTCATGCATTTGTTCCAGAGCATGACCTTTGAAAAGGAGAAGATTATATTATCAAGAAATGGAAGGTTGTAGACTGAATGATTTGTTAAGGGAGGAAAAAGTGCTCAGAAGAGAGTTTCACAGAAGCATAGGAAAAATTATCTTTTTGGTTGTTGGAGCAAAGGCATATTTTGTTTGTAAAAAAGAGCATATATAAGGTCACATTTCATTATTAAAATATTAAGTGTATATTTTTTCAGGGCAAAGCCTTCCAGTTATTCTGTCATTAACTCAGTAGGGAAGCTGAAACTCTTAGGGACTAATCAGAGCTATTATATAAATTAAATGAAATGTGGAGTGCAAAATATTTAACCAAGTACCTTGCCTAGAATAAAGTTCTCAGTGAGTTCTAATGATATCACATAGGATTAATAACCATGATTAATTGCTGTATAATGGAATAGACATTGCAAAATTTATGCAATCAGTCTATATCGTAAAATGAGGAGACACAGAGTCTTTTCTCTTAACCATGGGGAAATGTTCCAAGCAATGCACTGCTTTTGTCACTGAGTGAACATCACAAAGTATTCCCAGGCAAATTAAGACTGCTACAACCGTTACCAGGTGATATAATCGTATTGAGCCACCATTGTATAGTGATCTGTCATTGATTGAAACACTATGGGATGCATGACTGCATATGCATTAAAATAGGTTTCTATCTGAATTCTATTTATTTGATTTAAGGGCTTTGTTCGTGTTAGGGGTTTATAAAAAGTTGTAAAGGGAAAACAGTCACACTTGAGGAGTGAGAATATAATTCAGAAAAACTTTAAGATGACAAGCGAAACAAAGTGGAAGAACCCTGGCAGAAAGGAAAGCTAGAGAGAGACTCTAAAACCAGGAGAATTAAAAAGGAGCAGAAAGGATGTCTGGCCTGAGTCAGAGAGTCAGAGGCAGCAGGAGAAAGAGGAGATCATGTTGGCAAGGCAGGATTGGTGCTGGGCCTTGGAGCCAAGTTTGAGAAGTTAACATCCTTTGCTTCAGATCATTAATGATTGAACAAGAACTATGGCCCAGCTCAGGGGAAGGAGCAGCTGTGACCCAGAATATACAGCTAATCAAATATTGATCACCCTGTCTACCCTTGGAGCCATACTTGGTCCTCTGAGTGAGATTTCTTTGGGCAGGACCTGACATGCTGTTTCTAATAAGCGAAAGGATTTTTTTTTAAAAAATCACTGAGTACAGTATTACCATATCAGCTCGGCCTAGCAGGAAACCAAGCATTACTCTGATTATCCAATTTGTACCTATAATGGGTGTGATCATTTATATCATGTGCTTTGGTAAAATCCATGTTTGATCACAGCTATACCAATCAACTCTAATTTTTTTTTAAAAGGAAGCTCTGCAGAATAAGAAAATGCCACATTTATAAACTCTATTAAGTGTCAGAAATGATTAATGAGAAATTAAAAGTTTACAAGAGTGCTTATTTACTAGTGGGTCAACTTTCAGTCTACAATGTATCCTTAGTGTTGTTTTCTTCCTGCAATGTTTACAAAAAGAATATAAGTCTGTTTACAAACAAAGCTAATGCTGAACACTTGGCCTAAGCATATACAGGCCACCTGGTGAGCTGATACTAACCCAGAGGTAACTTTGTATAAAGTTTTAAAAGGCATCTCCTGTAGGCTGGCTTCCTTCTGCTGTCAATGTTCACAACCATGGCACCAGGGAAAGCTTGTCAGCTCAGTATACCAGAAGGCCCTCCTAGTAAAGCTCAAAAGAATGAGCATACTGCATAATGCTGTTTCTTTTGGCATGGATAACAGGTGAAAAACCTAAAGGCACATTATTTTCTGTAGAATTGATAACACTGCCTTTGTTATAATTAAATTTATTCAAACAAATTGCAAATTAAACTACTCTAACTTGGCTCTGATGGAAAAACATCCATCTACATTACTTATTCATACATTTATATGTGTGTTGGAAAACAGTACCATACAATGCAGACAAAAAGAATTGGATTATGTTGCCTGAAGGGTAAGAGAGTATTTGCCTTAACTATCCTACCAGAAGAAACTTCCAGATGTTTTCCATCTTCTGTGAGCACAAAGAAAAAGGAAGACAAGTGACTTAAGCTGAACAGATACTTCAATAGACAGAATTTCTAGCAGAAAGAACAAAAGTTAGTTTATAAAGGACTTTTTCAAGTAGATAGAACCTTAAAGGCAAAAGCAAACATTTTATTGGCCAACATTTTCAAATCCAGTTTTTCTTTTCCTTTAGAAATACAAGGATAATCTTTAGAGAAAATTCTGACTTAGATAAGGTCTAAAGAATCTTTTTCACACACTGTCCACGGTGAGATTTCAGGAAGGCCAAGGAAAACATTCAAGCAACACTGGAATAGCTTTTGGGAGAACACAAAACATGTTTTAATTAAACTTTATATATTCACCAACAGAGTGCCTGGAAAAGGGTAGGTGCTTAGAAGATATTGATTTGATGAACCATTTTTTTATTTAAAAGCTCTTTCAAATTCTCTAACTAATATCTGTAATTATCTGATTCTCTAAGAAAAAGAAAGGATATTTCTAAAAGAAGATAAGCTAGGATTATAATAGCTAAAAATATTGTAGAAATTCTTTGTAACATTGGAAAATTAAAAATAATACCTTGTTTTCAACATAACTTCCCTGAGGACCACAGTGTAAAAGAAAAAAAAAAAAAAAGGAATTCTGCACTTGTACACTTTTTGCTAAGTAGCATAACGGCACTCTTTTTATTCAGAAAAAAAAAGTCAATGCTTTACATTAAAGTGCTAAAGTGCTAAAAAATCAAACTGTCACTTCAGCCCACAGCAGCTGTCTCTTGCACCACCTCTGCCAAATGTCACCCTTCCTCTCCAGGGTCTGATTCTGCCACTGGATCTGGGGGAGTATGCCCCGCTGCACAGCTTGTGACATCAGTCTCTGTGCCTTCAAGTCCCAGACTCCTTCTCATTTTACCTCATGTATATTAATACGGAGATTAGTTTCACTTTTTCTTGAATAGCTAATCACTTGGCAGCCAAGATCCAACAACTGTAGCATTTTACAGGTCAAATCAGCTGAAAAGGACAGTGACTTCAAGCTGGAAAATATAACGCTTAGTGAGAACTGCACCCAGGACAGGACCTCAGACTTGTCGCTGGACATGAAAGATATATTTTCAATTACAAATCTGAGCTTAATATGAGGGTGCTCTGGGGGAGATTCAGATCACTGCTTCTTCTAAATTGACCTTCTACTTGTTTCAGTATTTCCTTCGTTATTGAACACCATTCCGTGACCCTCTGAGCTGAAGATCCATATTAGCTACTAGAGCAAATTGCAAGGCTAGGAAAACTTTTGAAAAATTCCTCTAACTGAAGGCCAAGCTATATGAATAATTTTATCCTTGGTGAGGCTTCAGGAGTTAAGGCAGCAATAGATTTGGGCTTTGGGCAACCCCTCATTGCATTTCCGGAGCCAATATCACCATGTTACTTAGACTTCAGTAGAATCCAAAAGCAAAAACTCATCCCAGCTTTCAAAATTAGGTGGATTAGTCACTATGATGTAATTCAGAGTTATCATATAACCTTTTGGCGTTAGTAAATACAGTTCCTTGAGGCCAGCTGCGAGTGATGCTAACGCTGAGCACTAGAATCAGTGGTTTGCCTCGGGATATTTCAGGTCCCTGGTCTGGTGTCTTTATGCACACTCAGCAGCTGTACCAAAATGCATGCCATATGGCCGTGATATAGCACTCAGAAGCCTGGCTTTTAAAAAATACCAACTGGAATTTCTTAGGAAAAGTTAATTTTTAAATATCTTTGAATTTTAAAATTTGGGGAAGTGAAAAATTTGAATTAGCTTAATGTTTGCAGAAGAGCTGATTATTGAGAAATAAACACATTTTTTGCTTGCATTATAATAGCTTTCACTACTCCTAACAGCTTCATCTCTTCATGTGTTCCTCTCTACATACCGCTTCCTGAGGAACTTTTGTACTATTCTTGGACTTTACCTTTGAATACAACTGATGCCCATACTTATGAATAACTATTAGGTGAAAATAAACTATCAAATTACCTACATTTTAGCCTGTACATAAAAGGAAATTTTAATTAATTCTTTTGTCATATATGTTTTCAATTTTTTCCTGGAATCACATGCTTAGAAATAGCCATCAACTCCATAAGCATTAAACAAGTGCTACATGTGTGGCACTGTGCTCCATCTGAAGAAAGGATTAAACAATTCAGTTCCAGTGCACACTTAGAAAAGCACGTCCAGACAAAACTAAATGTTTAGGAAAAGGCTCAGTAGCTGTTTCTGAAGTCCTGCCAACAATACACTTAGATGAGCCTTAAAGACAAAGAACTGATCATTGAAGCAAGAGATCCAAAGTGCTCTGATGGGAGAATCTGAGTAAGAGTGAGGCAGAAATGAAATCATCCAGGATCCTTATCGCAAAGCCTTTGTCTGCTGCTCAAATAGAGGAGGCAACTTAATCATCAAAGTAACTAATGATGTTAAAAATTATAACTTTTAGAATAAAATAAAACTTTTAGGTCCATAATGATAGGAATAAAAGACTGAATGAGTGAACACCAATGGAGGACAAGGGAAGTTTTGTACATTCACTCCAACTAATAATGACAGGATGAAATTGTGTGTTTCAAACATAAAGAGATGTTAAAATTAGTGTGTTAAAGTGATGAGAAACAGGACACATATGTATTCCCATTTACCTGTCTCCTTTATGCTTACTCCTTGCAAAGAGAAGAATTGTAATTCATAGTGAAGAAACCTGGCAAATTGCCACCTTAGCCAATCAGTCAATAGACAAGTCAACACCATGTGCCTCCTATAATGATTCATTGAAGTGACATCTTGTGTCTCTGGTTTTGTGCCAAAGCTTCATAACCAGCATATAATCCTGAAGAGACATCAGATAAATTCTAATTTAGCACCATTTTATGCAGTAGCTCACCTGTGTTCTTTAAAAACTATCAATGTCAAAAAAACACAAAAAAGTGCCCAAAGCTGAGATTAAATAAGAGAACTGAACATAATATGACATTTCAGGTTTAATAGGAGAGAGGAAACAAAGGAAAGAGAAGGCACAAGGGAGAGAGGAAGAGAAAGAGGAAGGGAAGGAAGTTACATGTTACCACGCAAGAGATCTGGTTGAAAAGTACACGGGAACAGTATGTATGAAAAGTTTAAAAGTGTCTTTGTACTATTTTTAAAACATCTGTGTCATGCTGAAAGTATTTAAAAACAAAAAGTTTTAAAGTCACTAAATCAGGTTAGCTTTTAATAGAGAAGAATATGATAAAAGTAGCATTTAATGATTGCCAGATTCTACATGTCAAACCTTGGGATGACTTTTATCATCTCAAAAATCTTAGGTGTTAGAAATATAAAATGTAAAAAGAAAAGAAAAAAAATACAAAATGTAAAATAATCTGGTGTGGTCCACATTTATATGAAATTAAACCAATTGTCATGGCAACTTCATTCCCTACCAAGACCCTGTCCCTGTGCTTCCCTTCTTCATACGTCTTGGTGGAGGTCCAGCGAGGTTGAGAACATAACATCCTTCCTTCCAAGTCAGGCCTCAGCTATGTGCAGCTGAGTACTGCTGCCTAGTTCTTAGTAGTCAGGTCACTCATATATCAGTTTGCTCTCTCTCTCTCTCTCTCTCTCTCATCTCCCCTCATTTTTCCCATTCTTTTTCTTGTATACCTAAAAATGGGTTATTAATATGGGCTCCCACAATTTTGTTAACCATTCTAAAACAATGACCTACCAGAGAATTAAGATAGAATGTTTAGTATTTCATCATCATCAAAATGTTTTCACTCACAAAATTAATATCAATGCAATGCAGCCCAGTTAAATGCTTGAGCTCCAAGGGACTCACCACAGGGGATACAGAACTATTCTCTGTATATTCTATGCTCTATTCTATGCTCTTCATAGGGCCCTTTACATTTGTTCATGTTACAACAGACATCCTTCCTGCCTAACTAGAACTAGGAGGGTAACACTTGCATCTTAACATAGCTTCCCAGCTCTTCTCTACAGAGCAATCTGAAACTCTGTGGTAAATGTAACCACACTGTCTATGTTACATGCAACTATGTAACCTTCTTAAAAATGTAACTGTTTTCCTTTTAGTTCACTTGAAATTGATTTTTCTTTTCAATGCAAATGTAAGGATTTTTTTTTATTTAGATGAAATAAGTGGTGATCACAAACAAGTCTAATTTTCCCTGTTAAAGGCAGTGTCTTGCTACCCAATACATTGTAGCCCATCCTACATGCCCAAAATCAGCTCTTTTAACTATGATAATTCTGCAGATTAGATGTTTTATATTAGGAAACCAAACCTCATGGCTTCCTGAGCTGTGCACACAATAACTTGCTTATATACAAACACATTGTCCCAAGTCTGGAACTCTTCTCATAATGTTGGCTAATGCTCAATCTAAAATGCCCCTCAAAGTTTATGTCCTTGGGCCAATATCCTGGAGTAGGCTGCTGACCACTTGCCTGTCTTCTTCACAGATAGGTTTCACTTAAGACTCACCCACTATGTCTTACTTCCCATTCAAATCAGCTGCAAAGGGGATTGTTTGCAAATTTCCCACTTCATTGCTACCACCTGAGAAAAATGCATAGACCTCTCTTACCTGGAATCTTAACTGTTGATATTCATGTGATGCTCGAGAATTTTAATATATTAATTTCTTTCTTCACTCAGCAAACATGTATAGAATGGTCATTGGGGAACTAGTACAAGGAATGGAACTCTTTGTCTGGAACACTATGAACCAATTATGAATACAAATTACAAAGCACTTCTACCCATGCAACAATAGTAATCCAAAAATAAACATTAGACTCAAGTTTTCAAAATTTGCACAGTAGTAATTGTTTCTAAAGCTACATAGTATTTGTGATTCAGGAGCTGCACAGTTCCTGAAGACCTGTCTTATCTGGTAGCCACTGTAGCTAAGCAATGTCATACTTTGAGGTGAACTAAGCATTTAAGCCACTATACACACTACTGCATAATCAGAAGTAGACAGCACAATTTCTTTTCACCTAGTAGCCATTTTCCAAGGGATATTTCTCCCTTTTTATCATCTCTTTGTGAGAACAGTTATTCAATATACACAGGAAATTTGTCAGTTTTCATATCTTGTTTATTGCTCAGAATCAGAAGGGCAAGAAATGCATGATAACCTAACTCAGGGCAAGTTGGGCAAACTTTTCTTGGCATGTAGCCCCAAAAAGCTGAACAGGAGCTTCCTGAGGTCGAGGTAAAGAACAGAAACATAAACAATAGCAGCTGGACCTGTGGGTTCTTTCTTTACCTAGTGTTGGTTGGAGAAATAACTCCATGATTATTGCAGCACATACATAAAGGTAATGGAATAGCCCCCAGTATCATTGCCATCATGAATTTGGAAGTTAGAAGTACTCATTTTTTTTTTTTTTTTTTTTTTTTTTTTTTGCGGTACTGGGGATCGAACTCAGGACCCTGCGCTTGCTAGGCAAGCGCTTATTTCACTGAGCTATATCCCCAGCCCCAGAAGTACTCATTTTTAAAAAATTTTATATTGATTATTCAAGTAATTAGTTGAATTTTTTCTAGAAACTTCCACTGCTTCTCTTTGGAAAGGGGATAGATTTTTTGGTAATCATTACTGTACCCATACAAGAATAATGCCAGTGTGTTAGGACATCAATTAGTCACACATCGGGCGAGTTGATACTGAAAACTGGGAAAGGCTCAGTGAGGCCGGTAGCTCTGTGTCAAGACTGATTAAGTGACTTTCAGAGAAACTCCTTCTCCAAAGCAACCATGAAAGTCAGCCGCACTACCAAGTCTCTGCAGAATCAAGTTTCTTGTGTCTGGAACATACTCAGCAGTGCAATGTGAAGTTCCAGCAGAGTGTTCTGAAATAATTCTTCTGTTAAGGGTGTAACACCTAATGCAGTTAAGAAAGAACTTTAAGTGATTACCTCACTGATAGCAAGTCACTCAAACTATTGTCACGGCGTATAGATCACTTAAATAGTTCACAAACTGTCTTTTGGGCCAGTAATTTATTTTATTTTAATTTGTGCCCTTTGCTGAGCCACAGACTGTTGTTTGAATATAGCATGAGAAATGAAGGAATTTATGTAAGTGTGACAGCAATAGCTTTACTGGGTCTGAAGAGATGCCATCTGATTGGTTGGCTGGACTTAATAAAATTGAGAGCAGCTAGCCTTCTTCCCTAATAGAAAAGTCACAGCAGCACTCTACATTCATCTTAGTAATCATGCACTTTCGGATAGAAGATAGCTAGATAGACAGACAGACAGATACTGCAGCATACACACAAAATATAATCAGGACTGAGGGAAGTTGAGTACTGATGGGTAAAAAAATGGACTTTGATGAAATAATAATAGTGATTTTAAAACTAAGACCTAACTTCAACTGGATCAATTATTCCATCTGCCATGCTATAGTTTAATAGTTCTATTTTGAATTGAATTGATTTTTTTTTTAAAAACTCTTGTCTTCAAGATACTATACAATTTTTTGAGACAATTTGTAAAGTACAAGTTAATTTTCAGAGACTTGACATGTTTTTACATTAGTGTTATATAAAGCTAACTCACTTTTTGCTGTGCTGGGGATTGAGCCGAGAGCCTGGCATATATTGCAAGTATATAAGATTGTTATATAAATTCCAAATTAGTTAATCAATCAGTCAGGCAGAAGAAAATCCTGCAGCTAAAACTGGAACTAGAGAAGAGATACTATTCAGTTAATGTAGAGTTAATTGTCTTATTAATATGGTTCTCTCCATGCTACACATTGAATATCATTAACAATTCAGATTTGTATGGCTGTAAAGATTCATTTAAATGTGAGCAAAGTTGTTCAACATTAATTCAAGAGGAGTTAAATGGAAATCTTCATGTTATGCCGGGTGGCTTAGTTATATTCAAAATTCAAATTTTAAACCGAGTATATGTGTTCTATACAATTATTGGTAACATACTACCAAGAGTTTGGGTATTGTGACCTTATTCTCTCATTCATGTTCTCTCTCTTTCTCTCTTTCTCTCCCCCCTATTTCTTCTCTCTCTCCCTCTCTCTCTCCCTCTCTCTGTCTCTCTCTCTCTGTGTCCCTACACACACACACAAATGCCAACACACATACATACATACATATAAAACCTCCTAACCTCCTTTGTCCTTCTAGAGTCTTTTCAGCCAATTATAACCAAATTGTCCTTATTGACATTTTCAAGATTCATGCCACCAATCTATTTTCATAGATCAAAGCATTTGCAACCGAACCAGGAATTTGAACTAACAGTTCTCTCTTCTATCACAGTTGGTGCACCAGCAAGGAAAGTTAAGAGTTCCCTGCCATGCTTGTGTTCTCTACCATACCATCTTTTGAATGTTTGGAAATGCTTCTGTGACAGAAAACACCATAAAAATTTCCTTAAATCATTATGCATATTTAATAAGTGGCTGTAGTCAGAAAACTATGTTTGTTCAAAATACATTTATAAACCTTTAATCTCAAATTAAGGATAAGTACCATTTCCAGAGCTACCTAAACATGCATATATACAGGGAACTAGAAGTTTTGATCTTGTAGGAGAAAAAGGAATAGCCACATTCATTCTTAACTTTCAAAAAGTATTTAGGGAGATTCTCCTTTGTATATTCCTTCCTACATTCATCCTAAAAACATGTCTTGTCCATATATTCATTTGAGTTATAGATCTATTTACTCAACTGATAATGACTGTTTTCGTGGTCTTTTTTCACAAATACAATTGACTTCGTTTTTTCTATAGAATAGAGAGATATGTTTAAAATTGAATAACTTTTATTTAAATAATAACCCATCATGTTGTTTCTATAATAGCTTCAGTAGCAGAGAAAACTTTTTTTAAATTATTTCTCTCACTTTATGGGTATTGAAAATATATCCTTGTATATTATCAGTCAGCTTATGTGTAATATGGTCTCTAAATATTTTCTATATAATATATTCATAGTCCATAAAGTATAATATCTTCTGAAACATTTTTTACTTACAACAAAAATATAGCAGAAAATAGATGTTCAGTTTAAAAGTAATTATAACACATTATAAGTTCTTGCCAGAAAAATAAATATGTTAAAAGTAATACTAAAGTACTATGTTTGTCTCTTCCCTCTGTACCTTCCACAAGTCACACAAATGCTGAGTTCTTACTGCCCCAATTTTTTCTAACCATTTTTTTTCAATTGCCCTGGAGACTCTGTCAGTTCAGAGTTTTAATCCTTCCTCTACCTGAATTGTATCACTTAAGAATATTTCTCTTCATGATCAAGTTCTTTATAAAGCAGAGCTATCATAATTAATTCCAGAAGTTACTTAAGTATGAACTGTTACTGTACACTATTTGCTCGTTGAATTACTCTTCTTAATTTGACATGGAAGGTGATTCCTCATGTGGTCACAAAGGTTGTTTCTTAATCATGGGCCATCATCAACACAATATGCAGATGCACACACATACAAAGAGCTGCACATAGTTTATGGAATTGCTAGAACCCTCTTCTCATAAATTTTGGAAATATACTCCATCTCTATTTTCAGCTTTGTACTCTACTACAGAAAACTTCAATTCTGACCATGTTAGATTACAAGGAACTTCAAGCCTTATGTGATGTTTAATGTAAGATGACACCCTCATGCATCCCATAACACTTTGGAAATATTTTCATCAAGTAACCTGGCCTCTGGAATCGTTCCCTTGAGAAGTCTTTGAGTGTTTTCTCTCCTCCTGCATGCCCGTGACCTGTGACCTGGGAAACTCGGGACGCGTTCAGGACAGCTGGATGGTATTCCTCAGGTTTCCCTCACTACCGCTCTTCCTAATACATTATTTTATCTTGTGGGAAATAATGTTCACTGAAGAGCTTGGATTGTGCTCACCTCATTAACACAGGCTACATTCACGCTTAAATTTAATAACTATTTAGTTCATGTCAGGTCAAACAAATGTTATAAATGATCCCTCTTTTTGTATTTTCCAGGTTTCTTGAGCACAGGGGACCAGGCTGCAAAAGGAAACTATGGACTTCTTGATCTCATACAGGCTTTAAGATGGACTAGTGAAAACATTGGATTCTTTGGCGGTGACCCCTTGAGAATCACTGTTTTTGGATCAGGCGCTGGGGGTTCATGTGTCAATCTGCTGACTTTATCCCATTATTCTGAAGGTAACCGTTGGAGCAATTCAACCAAAGGTATTATGCAGGTTGCAAATTTTGACAATTTTGGTGTCTGCATGCCACCACCATCAGTAGTATGTGATGCTCTGTATATATTTTTCTGTTCAAACTGAGTGTTAGGTTGAATTCAGTGACTGTTTGAAACTGTGTTTCTTTAGCTTTTCTATGCATGTTTAAATTTTTGTCACACATTTTTCTTTGTCTCCTGTGTAGCTTGGTAAGGATGCCCTTTCAAGCACACTTCAGAATAGTTAGCATTAAAGTTATTTTTCTTTCTTTCAAAGGGTAATTTCATAGAAAATCAGGCAAATATATTCGTAGTTCTGTCCTCTCTGTTTATTCAGTAATCAAATCAAAGAGTCTTTTTTCAATACAGGAATTGTATATAATCTACTTTCAAGATGATAGACATTTAAAGCCCTTTATTAGTATGAAACTAATGAAGCAGCCATAAGCTAGCTTGTCTGGAAACGTGTGATTCCATTTGCTATACGAGGAGAGAATGGATATTTGATTATTTTGCATGCACGATCCAAAATTGTCAAGGTCAGTAGCGGAGCTTTTGATTACAAAGAAAAATACATTTGATTTTGTGCTTTTTTCTATTTTCAACTCCAAAAGTATTTTTCCCTAAAGCTTGGCATACCAGCATAGGATCCTGAGGCTGCTTAAATCCATGAAATATTTTTCTCATTTTCATTTGCTGGCTTTGACATCCAAAGTGCCTGTCCAAGGCTCATGTGGTTGTTCTTTATGGGCTCCATTTTACCATGTGTTTAATCACCCACTTTAACTGCACTTTTAATTTGAAATACCTACAAGAACAGAAGTGTTTTGCTGAAGACGTTTGCAAACACTTTCCATTACTTATGTTTAATAGAGAGGACAAAAGAGAATATGCATCAACATCAGACATCTTTTAGTTTTTGCTTCTTAATTGTCATTTATAAATAATGAACTTAATTATTTGCTGCCCAGTGTAATTCACGAAGCATCTTAAATTACAATATTGAATTTTATGATATGAATATGAGGTACACAATGTTGCAGTTTTCAAAATATAGTAACGTGGAAATCTAAAACAGCAGCTAGTCACTAAATGAGTGTAGGTATATGTATGTTTATATGTATATACAGATAGAGAGTCATGTTTCATGATGAATTTAATTTGTTAGTAAAAGATCTCTTTTATATTAGTATGATTCTGGTTCGAGATGACAAAATGGTGCATAAAGATTTTGATATGTAATGAAATTACTTATTTTGAGGTAACAAATGAGCTTTTAAAAAATAGATTACCTTGTTTTACTTTTAGTATGATATTAGTCACACTATTTAGCTAAATTGGCATGCAACAGCTTGTTTAAACTCATTGGGGTCATTTTATAGACAATGGGCATGAAAGCCAGTCTCAGTTGAGACTAGTGTTCGACAAATCAGTTACTTAGTCAACTAGCATGGCTAATCAACAATTGAAAGTGTAGGGAATGTTATGAAAAAAATTGAAAATGTAGCCCTGTACTGCAGTCTTCAAGAAAATTTGTCTATACCTGGCCAGAGACATGGGCTTGCATTTAAACTCATCCGAAATGCATCTCCAGAATAAGCTGTTTGTCTTGACCTGGAGACACTGAGATCTTTTGAAATTGTCTGGTTGATTCTGCCTCTAGTACAAACACTGGTTTTTAAAGGCTGTAAACTCCACAAAGAGCTACAGCCATGCTCAGACCTGCATCAACCAAGAATCAATTACATCTTGTGCACACTTAATTAGCATTCTCACCACTGACAAAGTAAATGTGTTTCCCAATATCATCTAAATGGCAATTTCAGACAATATTCATTCAATATGATTTCCATTATAATTTAAATCTTTTTTGTCATATTCAATTAATGCCATTGAGTTCTTGAAATGGTAAAGATTATAAAAGTCATCAAGCTTTTAGCTGTAAAATTATTAATTTATAAAATATTTGCCCTGGCAAATGTTGATAATTTATATATTTTTGAAATTATTGGTACTTTAATATTTGCTCCAGCATATGTGTCTCTATTGATTTAAACTATATTTATAAAGATGTCAGAAAAAACAAATGCAAATTAGTATTGTTGAACTTTTTGAATCTTTTAAATTAACAAGTCAAATAATAGAATTGTGTGTGTGTGTAGAAAAAATTTGAAGCTTCTAATTCAGACAATGCATTAACACCTTTGTGAAAAGTTATTTTCTCATCACATATGAGCAATTTAACATGTTTTTAATTAACAGCACTACAAAGCTACGCCTAGAAATTGACAATAAAAGTAAAAGAAAATGGAAAAAATATATCTTTAAAAGCAAATTTTTTTAGGTAATACCCTAACAAATAGAAAACTGCATTTGCAAATTTCAGTGGCTCTTATACTGCCTACAGGGCCAAAGTTCATATTTCTTAAATGCAAGTAAGTAAAAAGGGGTAGAACATGTATGTTTTGTATTTCATGATAAACTATAGCAGTACACATTCGACAGTGAAAAAAATTAAATGAACCCCACCAAATCCTTTTGCTGTTGGTTACTTTTCTCTGGCTTAGTGAAGACTTTGCAGTCATTCTGTGTTCTTCAGAAAGAGGTGCAATCAGCCCAATACGTCTGACATGACTGGCTGAAGAGAGTGTGTCTAAAGTGATACTGTTCTGTGTGCGACCTTAGGGCCGTCACCAGGGTCTTAACAAGTATATAGCTCCGGTAGTTGTATGAGATTTTTATTATCTTCCAAATTAAATCTGGTTAAAAATGAGCACACAGAATCGTTTTTAAAGAGGACAGAGATAGTCAAATTGAGTAATATATCGCAGCCATACCAGACCAAGTCTGATAGGGAGTCAAAGAAGAAAGGATTTGCTCCTTCTATTTGCTATTGATAATACATATGGTGTTGTGCTCACTGAAGAAATTGTTTGCTGACTTTTACAACTAGTATTTACAATGACTCATCTTCTTGCTTGCTGGCCCTTGACTCTGCAAAATTTAGATCTCTTCACCCTTTAAGCAGATGCCACTCAAAGTACTGGACATAAGTCTGTATTTCTGACACATTATACCCTGGGGATGGTTTTGTATACTATATCTTAGGAAAAAATCTCCCTCCCTCCCTCTCTCTCTCTCTCTCTCTCTCTCTCCATCTCCCCCCTCCCTCTGAGATGTATCTAAGTTTTTAATACATGTCTAAAATATCAGATTTTATTGTTTTGCTGCAACATTTTTCAATGTAATCTGAAACTCTTCATTGATTTTCTCATAGGACTTTTTCAACGAGCAATAGCTCAAAGTGGAACAGCCCTTTCCAGCTGGGCTGTTAGTTTCCAACCTGCAAAATATGCTAGAATGTTGGCCACAAAAGTTGGCTGCAATATTTCAGATACAGTAGAGTTAGTGGAATGCCTCCAGAAGAAGCCTTACAAAGAACTTGTTGATCAAGATATTCAACCAGCCCGATACCACATAGCCTTTGGACCAGTGATTGATGGTGATGTAATACCAGATGATCCTCAGATACTGATGGAGCAAGGAGAGTTTCTCAACTATGATATAATGTTAGGAGTTAACCAAGGGGAGGGTTTAAAATTTGTTGAAAATATAGTAGATAGTGACGATGGTATATCTGCTAGTGACTTTGATTTTGCTGTCTCCAATTTTGTTGATAATTTATATGGATATCCTGAAGGCAAAGATGTTTTGAGAGAAACCATTAAATTCATGTATACTGACTGGGCTGACAGGCACAACCCCGAAACCAGAAGGAAGACCTTACTCGCTTTGTTTACGGACCATCAATGGGTGGCACCAGCTGTTGCTACAGCAGATCTTCACTCAAACTTTGGTTCACCTACATACTTCTATGCTTTTTACCACCACTGTCAAACAGATCAGGTTCCAGCATGGGCTGACGCAGCCCATGGAGATGAGGTTCCTTATGTCCTGGGAATACCCATGATTGGGCCTACAGAGCTGTTTCCTTGCAATTTCTCCAAAAATGATGTGATGCTGAGTGCAGTTGTAATGACTTACTGGACAAATTTTGCTAAAACTGGGTAAGTACCTAAGGATTGGATTTTACTAGAATTTGAATTAAAAAATGTTATTTTAGGTATTTTTTAAAATGTATATTGTGTCCAAATAATTTAATGTGTCATTCAGTACTGTGTCAAAAATTTTTATTCAACATTAATTCTGTATTTTTGTGTCTCTAAAATTCATTTCTTTATTAACTATTCCCTTGAAGAAGTTTACTAAGGAAGACATATCTTTATTGCATTACTCAATAATTAAATGTGCTTTGGGTTTTTAATTATACAGGTTATATTGTTGTTTTTTAATTCTGAATAACAAAAAATACTACTGCATAGGGTTTTCAAGTTCATAATACTGTACATTCTTTGATCCTTCCAATTTGAAGTAGGCAAGTCAAATATAATTCATCCCATTTTCACAAAAGGAACCTGTGTGTCTATGAACTTCCTATAAATACTCATATGTCACATATATAGCAACACCAGGACTCACATCTTTATCTACCAGTTCCAAATCCCAAGTCTGTTCTACTCTTCCGTGCCATCCCTGCTGCATTGCCTATGACCCAATTCATATATTTGTGAATATTTAGATAATTCTTAAAACTCTTTGAGTAGATAGTAGTGCAACATTGAGTACACAGTGAAGAATGTGAAACTTACCTTAAGTTACCACCTATCCAACAATCTGCCTGTTACGAGATGTAAATGTCCAAAGCAACCCCAGTTAATGTTAAAATACAATCTAAAACCTTGCTGAATTGCCTCATCAATTAAACTCGCAGTATTTTGATTAAGAAAAAAAAAGTTTTGTTTTATAATTTCTGTTTTCCTTCCTAGTGACCCAAATCAACCAGTTCCTCAAGACACAAAATTCATCCATACTAAACCCAACCGCTTTGAAGAAGTAGCATGGACCAGATATTCCCAGAAAGACCAACTTTATCTGCATATTGGATTAAAACCAAGGGTTAAAGAGCATTACCGAGCCAATAAGGTGAACCTCTGGCTGGAGCTGGTACCTCATCTGCATAATCTCAATGACATTTCTCAGTATACCTCGACAACAACTAAAGTGCCATCAACTGACATCACTCTCAGACCTACGAGAAAAAATTCTGTACCAGTCACATCCGCCTTCCCCACCGCTAAGCAAGACGACCCCAAACAACAGCCAAGTCCGTTTTCAGTGGATCAGAGGGACTACTCCACAGAGCTGAGCGTCACCATTGCAGTCGGAGCGTCGCTACTCTTTCTGAACATCTTGGCCTTCGCAGCTCTCTACTACAAAAAGGATAAGCGGAGACACGACGTTCACCGAAGGTGCAGCCCTCAGCGCACCACGACCAATGACCTGACCCATGCCCAGGAAGAGGAAATCATGTCTCTCCAAATGAAGCACACTGATCTGGATCATGAATGTGAGTCCATCCATCCACATGAGGTGGTTCTTCGGACCGCCTGCCCCCCAGATTACACGCTAGCTATGAGAAGATCGCCTGATGACGTTCCTTTAATGACACCCAACACCATTACGATGATTCCCAACACGATACCAGGGATTCAGCCCTTACACACATTCAACACATTTACTGGAGGACAGAACAACACTCTGCCCCACCCCCACCCCCACCCCCATTCACATTCAACAACCAGGGTATAGCCAGATAAGAGAAACAAACTATTTTTTTTTGATGGATTACAGTAAAAGATTCCTGAAGATTCCTTGGCTTTCAACCTACAAGACTCTCATTATTTAAATAAGGAGGAATATTATGTGAATATACATATCAAGAACTTGGGGGTTTTGAAAATATGAATTGTATATATATATACGTAAATCAACTTTAAAAACAAATTGCAATTGCTTGAAGCAATTGTTCTGAATGATACTTTTTCATTCACATTCAAGAATTAATTTTTTGAAGATTTATGTTACATAATGGAATTAGGCATGTGGAACACCAAACAGGAAAGAACTATGTCTGAAATATTAAAAAAAAATAAAAATTAAAAAACAACTATGAATATGCACAAGGGACACACCAATGGAATGTCAGATAATTTTCACCAGTTTTTATTTGGAGCCGTTTTATTGTGTAGACCATATTTACATATTTGGATAAGTACACAAAGCACCAGTGCTGTTAATGGCCTTAGCAGAGGCTCATGCTGAAATTTGCCAGTAAAACAAAGAAGTTTAAAGACTGGCAGGTACAACATTATCACATAAGTGCTGTCAGTATAAAGTTGTGGGGATAAAGGAAACTGGATATTTTTAGCACGATGTGCATGATAATTTATATGCTTGGTGGCTGTGCTGCTGATTAAGCCGTAATTAAAATTCTTCTCATCCCATTGGAGTTTTTAATAGAAGCTTCCTCCATCAATTGGCAGAACCTAAAGAAGATTTTAAGGGGCAAAAATAATTACAGTAAAATAAATCACAGTAGTGTCAATAATAGAAGGGATTAGTTATTAAAGGTATTTGAAGAAACTATAGGTATAGTTATGAATACTCGCTGATATGAATCCCAAAAAAAAGTTTTCCTGTGTTTTAATACTCTTTTCATTCTCATATAAATAATTTATAAAAATATAACCCTAATTGGATATGTGTTACAGAATCTACAGTTTGCTGTGGTTTTTGTTACTTTGTATTTTGCTTCTCTTGGTAAGGTGAAGTGTGTCCAAAGCATTACTCGCAGCAGTCTTTTATGATACGAGGGTGCCCCCAAATTATCACTCTGAGTGCAGTTCTCAGTTAATTGGTTTACTCATGTTGCATGACAAAACGTTTAATAATAGTAATTCAATATAAAGTTATGTCCCACTTCGCATCGCTTAACTTTCTCACTGAGGTTCATTCACTGGAATTTATTCACATCATCTCAGTAGAGTACAACATAAAAACAACCTAAGAGAGCTGACACCTGGAAGATTTTAGTCTTACACATATATGTGATTTTAAATGAATTTCTAAGATCACAGGAAACTCTTCATCTCCCTGTTGTTTACCAATAATATCAGTATGTCACAGACCTTTCCAAATGTTTGTATATGTAATCAGATGTACATTTATATTAAAAAATGAGATGGACTTAAAGAGCACATCCTGACAAATACTTTCTCTCTTACCTGTACTATATTTCTATTAGACTAAAGTTATGTGATTTTTTTTTACATTTTTTCAGATGACTAGCAATTTTGATAGTTTGTAAGATAATGCAAAGAACTTTCTCTGACAAACTAACTGCAGTAACAGAAACCTTTCTTTTCAGTTACTCTTTTTCAAGAATGAAAGCTTATTACACAAAGAAAAATATTGTATACTACTTGATGGAAACAACTTTGTACATCTTGGCCATGTCACTGGTCACTGCGTGAAATAAAGATAATCTGGATAATGACTATTAGTCAAATGCTAAGAGATGATTTTTGCTCATTAAAGAGCTAAAATGTTTATTGCTGTTTTGTCTTTTTTTAAAAAACAAAAACTAAAGGAACATGACTGTCTCAAAGAGTCATTTTTCTAGACCAGTCCGGTTTTTGAAGACATACAAGTAACTTCTACAGAAAACACAACTGTATATCTAGAGCAAAGCCTTAGCAAAGATGAAATATGTGATGGTTTGCCATTATGCATTTGTAAGCTTCAGGAACTCATGAAAAATGCTGGCTTTGTATTTTTAAATAACCTTTTCGTGAAGGTGGTGTAGAAGGAAAGTAGCTATTGTTTTTGGTTAGAAACACAGGTTCCATTTTTGAATCATCAGGGGAAAAGTCTATTGGAAATAAATGTGTGATATTTCATGAAATAAAACTATCTAGGTTCATAATGCAAAGATAATTAAACAATCATAAAGGAATGGATAAAAGGTTATATCCTAAGAAGAATTTAAGTGCTGAGCGAGATATTAAACTGACACTACAAAATAAAAAATATATATAAATATCAAGTAATTTCTTTTTTTATAATTTCTCCTCCAAATTATTAACTATCAATAAAACATAGATATTATTCCATAATTTCAAATAAAAACCTCTGTTAGAAGTAAAAGTCTTCAAAATCCAGAGTGGTCTATATTCAATTTTTGCCTGATGTGGTTATGTTTTTAGACTGTGAACTGCCGATGTAAACCAATAAAAAGAAATGTTTAGCATCTGAAATACTGTTTAATCAGAAAGCTGTCTTTTACTATACTAATTAAACAAAGGGTAAAAACAGAAAGGGAAGCGCCAACAAAATAAGATGTGAATGAATACTTTCATATGCATTGCTACTTCACTTGGCAAAACCAAGCATTTGATTTTGTGTTATTGATGGCCATATTTTATTCTACATTTATCAATCAATCAATCAGGCTACCTGTGCATAACATATCTGACATCTACTCTATGTTAATTTAGGGAACTAGCTTAGGCAAACAAATCATAGTCACACTCTTTTCTCTAAATTAAGATAGTATCTGTCAAGTTCATGGAAGATAAAACAGGCAGGTTTTATTGTTGTTTTCAAGTCATGTGGTATTGTGAATGAGCCTTACTGTTAGTTTTATGATCACAAACTCTGGTTTTCTGAATGTAATATGATGCCCCACAGTCAGCAAAATAATAAGAACTGTTTGTTTTAAAATTTTATTTTTATTAGTACATATTTGCAGTAAATATGATTAAATTTTTCATGGGGAGTTGATACAGGTACTATTTTTAAAGCTGAAACTTAATTTTCCAATGCAAGAAAAAAATCCTTAACATTGTTATTCAGTTTTAAGCAGTATGTTAAAAAATGTATTTATTTAGATGACCATTTGTTTCAGAATAAAACGTGAGCACCAGAATTAAAATTCTATTTTAGCCTTATATGTTAATTGAGATTTTCCTGCCTTGGATTAAACTATTACCAAGCAAGGCTGCTTAGAATTACTATCATTGAGCCAAAATGATCTCTATTTCACTGATTTGCCCTTCTACAAGTTTTGTCCAAATATTTATCAAAAGATTAGCATTGTATTAGAGTGTGAGGTAAGAAATAGTAAGGTAAAAGCTTTAATACTTTCAAAGTTCTATTGAACATGTTGGCTGTGAAAATGAATACTGTAGATATTTAACAAATTTCATTAACTGTTATGCAAATTAGAACAAAATTTGCTAAATCATTATACTAAATTTAAAAGTCGGTTCAAATATAATTTAGTTCAGACTTCTTGATCTCTTCAATATGAAAACCGCAGCAAAATATTCCTAAAACTTTCACCATATGTAATATTAAGTAAGAAAAGATGGTGGCAATAATTTCATCACCGAAATTAAGGGCCAAATCTCAGTTACTATGGCTACAATACACACTGTAACAACAGTTCTGTCACCTGTTGGCAGCAAAGAATATAAAGCGCGTAGTAACTTCCAGCTTTAAAGACACTGCTGCATAGAAATCACCGCCATTCTTTTCTTTGGCGAGTTGCGCTGAAATGTTTTAACAGGACGAAATGACAAATGGTATTCTTAGGAAGCTGTCAAACATCACGGCAGTCCTTTCATGTTAGTAATTTTGTTTTCCACTGTGTTATTGGTTCAAAGCACTGGCCTTTTCCTTCATTTCTAGTAATTAGTTGTTACAGACTATCACTTTTTAATGTCAATGAAAATTAGATAATCTGTTATACTTGTGAAAACATGTCCCCAAATAAATTCAATTAATGGGCACTTCCCTGCTGAGGTTTTGTTATCATTCATTTAATTATCTTGCCAAGCTTTACTGTTACAGCAATTACTTTATCTTTTTAGTCAATAAGCTGAGGGAATCTCTCCAATAGCCTTACACCTCTCCTGCACTTGATGTGTTAACAACACTCGCTTCAGCGTTCCATCCCAAGCCACTACAGAAGTTTCCTACTGATGTGAAACGTTCTGTTCCATAGGCACTGCAATTTGGTTTTAATCTGGCACTTTTCTGTATTTATATGCAGGCCAAAATTCAACTCTCTGGCCAGAGTTGTGGAGAATACAGATTGGAATGACCGTGTGCAGGGCTTAAGTGCCTTTTCCTTCTGGAATTTGTTTATAAAATCTAATTTTTTGTTAATTTGCAGGTTTGGATAAATTGCTTTTAAAGATAAAATAGAATGACAGTGTCATCAATTGCTAATAAGATGTTTTTATTTTGAAGTACTTGCATCTAATTTGATTTTCCCATCATATCAAATGGTCTCAAATAACTGGGGAAAAAAGTCAATTTTTAGGAAACAGTAATTATTTAGCTATCTGATTTGATGGCTCTTATGAAAAAGTTTATATCTCTAACAAACTTAAATTTTTCTGAATGAGAATTTTATGTAGAAGTCTGAAGTTATCCATTATATACTATATGGTATATAGATGATCTTATATATTACGTTCTTTATGTAGTTTATACAACATTTATAATGGCTCATTCAGATCCATACATTTACAAATGATATATATCTCCCTAAATATATACTAATCTGACAGAATTTAGTTCTGTATGGAAAGTTAAGCCAAAGTACTAGAAATTTTGTTGACATAAAAAAGAAAGCTTTAAAGAAATGTATAAAGGTACAGTAACAAAAGCTCAGCAGCTGAAGTTAAAACAAAGGCACCATTATTTAATGTATGCCATTTCCAGGGTTGATATTTATGGTAGACAGAGTGTTTAAAAGGGTTTTAGAATTTTTGATTCATCCTTTCACTGTACTCATGTCCTTTAGCAAATTAATAGGACAAATACCCTGGTTTTGTGGAAGAAGCCATCAGGTTGTCAGAATTCATTTTAATTAAAATGCATTTATTACCATGAATAAATATTACCATGTTTCTAAGTTGTGTTGACTATTTTTAAACTCAGAAATAATGTGTTCTGCTTGGCATACAAAAAAACATTGCTAAGACACATGTTCCCTTTTAACTTCTGTGCATCGCCCATGTGTGTTCTGACTCGATGGAAACAATAATATTTTATGGCCCATTTATCTCTTGGTGAATGCAGAGAAAACCTTTAGAAAGTAGAATTTGAGAGCTTGTCAGAACAGAAAAATCAGGAAAGAGGAAGACGAATGGAAAGAGGAAGGAAATATAGAAGAAAGAAAAAAAACTTCAATTTAAAATTATTGATATTTTGCTATGAGTTTTTAATAGAGATGTATGACAGTTTATAAAAGTAGAACAAGAGGTTTTAACTAAAGCCCTTTAAACTGGAAGCCTATTACTCATAGAAAAAAAGATTAATAACATTTAGGAAGATACAAGAAACTTAATCCCTGATCCAAGTCTTAGTCAAATTGTGTTACTGGAAACAAACAAAAATTCTACAGTAACATTACTTCCAGTCTTACACTGTCGAATCCATGATGATCTTGGGAGAAAAGACTACATGTAATAAAGTCCAAAAGAAGAATACATTAAACAAAAAGCATATCATAATATTACCCAAACTATGACTTAAAGATCATGATTCCAAATTGCTAAATAAAAGAATTTCATTGTTTTGCAGATCTTTGTGGCTGCGTATAGCTATTGTTACCAAATAAATAGTTCAAAATGTCTTCTGAGTGTTGTTTCTTAAGAGGGTTATGTTTTCTGTACCTTGGTGCAATTTATATGACTCCTTTTGCATTTCCTTATAATGTATAGAATGTTATTTCTGAGTTTTAAAAAAGTTCAAAATATATTCTGTAGATATTCATGCGAAAGCAGCATTTTCACTGAGGTGTAAATGGAAGTCCCTCCTCTTGCCCCACTAGGGGAGACCTGCCTCTGCCTAAAACATCTCTCACTCTCCGAAAATACTTAATTTGATGCTCACAGATACCTTCCTCTGTGCCACAGGGGATCCTCCAAAGAACTACTCCAGCTTCGATTTTGATCACTCTCATTACTGTTCCTGTGGAATTGGTGAGGACAGACTTCAAAGGTGATCTAACTGACTAGAACCTTGGGAACTGGCTTCCTCTTTTCTCAGGCACATGGCAAGCTACTGTGCACCACCAGTCAAGCAATGAGAGGAATTACTCACTCATTCTTCAACAAGGGGTCCTCAGCAGGAGTCAGACACAGTGGTGGGTGTTAGGCAGATGGCCAGCTCTATGACTGACCCATTAATAGACAATTACTGACAATCTTGGAATAAGTTCAAACATTTGATCAGATTTCAGTCAGTTTCCCTGCTATCCTCTGCAGAAAATCAAAACACAGTCCTCTGTTTATCTATTTTTGTCTCAAAATAGTATACATAAAATAGTATTTTTTAGTTCAAAGTAACATTAGTTGAAATTTATTGAGCAAGTCCATTAATCAAGGCAGATGGTGGTTATTTTTCCCAGTAATAAATATGGCCATATCTGATGCCTTGCTATACTAAGACAAAACAAATCATGGCATATGAAATGTCCAGCTTTAAGTGTAACTCATCCAGCCTCTTGTCTTCTTCTACAGAAACTCTGTGTGGTTGTGAATGGTATCAGGGAATATCACTGGCATTCCAGGACAGTTGACTGCATTTTTGGCTCTTCTAAATTTCCTCCTGATATTGCTTATATGTCTCCAACACTTGAATTATTTTCAAATATTTGAAGACTGCTACCATTTCATTCATGAGTCATTTTATCTTCAAAAGCAAGCTTTTCAATATAAAATAAATTTTTTCACCACCTCAACCACTGTTCCCCAAATATGCTCTCCAACCTATTGTTAGGAAATAAAGACTGACATGATAAAGGCTTAAGTAGAGTGGGTCTTTGCCTAATGGAGTCTGATCACTTTTCTCATTATAGAAACGGCACTTATTTTAATATAATTTTTGGTGTCGCCTTCTTTAAAACTTCTACATGTGCTGCTGTTATGCAAATCCCACTTATATCTTGCCATTGTCCATTTTTTTCCTTGTATGTAGGATATTAAATACTGCTAAATTCTACCTCATAAGGATCAGCATATCATGAAGAGTAATGAATGTCAGTAAGGTTATAAATGACTCTTCTATCTTCACCCAAGGCAGGAGATGTACACTAGATACAATATTTTATATTGAAAATAAATCTCTCTCACCGCAGGCCTAAATTCTTTAGTCCTGGTCCCCAGAAACATTGCTATCGGTTTGTATATCTCTACAATCATTCTGTTCATCTGTAAACACATGCACCTGTGTGTGTCTGCAAGGGCCTTTCTATCTATGCATTCTTTTTTTACTTTACCTGACAGTGTTCTATGAGAGGACATTGTATGTCATCTTTATGAAAAAAACAGAAGTAACTTTTAAAATTCTCAAATGTATCTTTAGACCCCAAATCATGATAACCAAAATTGCAACAGAATGTTTGTTTACAGACTTGAGCTGGTTATCTATTAAGAAAAACCAAGATTGTTCAGAATCAAAAGAAGAAGTAGCTAATACATGCCCCATACTTCAAGAACTACTACAAGGCTATTATTAAAGCCATGGTATCAGTTCAGAGAGAGAGAAATAAATGGAGAATAACAGTGAAGTGAAGCCCTATGAAGAAAGGAAAAACTACTATATGTTTGAAGGGCAATACCAGTCAAGAGAAAGGGAGAGACTGTAACTAAAAGTGACTCTTTATATCCCAGACAAATACATAAATATGGAAAGCGAATTATAAAACAGCAAAAAACCATAAAGGGAAAGAACAAAAATTAAATTAAAATCTCAATATATTAGGTAAAAATAATTCTTTAAATGACAATGAAGACTCTGAAAGAAAATATTTACAGCAACAGCATGAATAAACAATGAAAGATTAATTAATCAGTTAAATATAGAACTTCTATATGTCAATAAGGAAGAGAGAAATAGACTGACCAAATGGTATAGAGTGAAAATGTGTCTTGTTTCTTCCTTTGACCCAATCCTAATAAAAATACAGCAAAAAAGGCTAAAAATTATATAAACCCACAGAACAAAAAGAATTGAAAATTAGGTAATAGATGCTTGGATAAAATTAGATAGCAGGTGTTCTAAGAAGATAAAATTTTATAAACCAAAACATATAATACAAGCTATAAAAAAACAGACCTCAGAATTACAAAATAGTTTAAGAGAAATCAAGAAAGAATTACAAATAAAAAAGAGTAATTTGAAGAACAAAGATTAAATTGAGATAAATGCAAGACCAAATAATGTTTTAAGACATACAGAAAATGCCTAAAAAGAAGTAGAAGATAAAAAGAAGAAAAAGTAAAACCAGCAATATAAAGAATGAATGGAGGAAAGGCAACAAAGAGGAAAGAAAAGGGAAGGCACAGGCAGAGGATGAGAGCAAAGAATTCAAGAATAAGCAGCAAGAGGACAAACGGAGGGGACTTGACTGCATCAATGGAAGCTGCAAAGAAGAAACACAAAATGAGAGGATAAAAGAAATAAAATGATACCACAGTTCCAGAAATCCTTCCCAACATAAGAAAAGAATCGACATTATGTTTTCAAAGGACATACTAAGTATCTAAGAAAAAACTGATGAAAAGTAATCAACTCTAAGACATATTCTAATAAACTTGAGTGTTAAAGAAAAAGCCTTTGGGCTTTCATATTCTGGCAAAAAAGCAATGTCCCTTAAAATGGATACTATTTTAATAATATAATTACATAATCATAAGACTTCAAACCAATACTTTATGTCTGAAGTAAAGAAATAACAAATAGAAAATATACAAGAAAAGAAAATTTAAATCAGTGATTTTTTATCCAGCCATAAATTCATTTTACTACAGATATGAAGGTCATAGAGAAATTGATAACACCATTCAAGAAGTTAGAGAATATTGTTTCCATGTTTTCTTCCTCAGAAATTTGCCAGAAATGACCTTCAAAGAAACAGAAAAGTGACTGAAATATGATTAACAGTGAGGACTGAATATAGATTTACTCAGCAAACCAAGACTATCTGATAGTTACATGATGCAGAGTACAGTATATCATGGCTATATGCTTTGACCAACTAGACACAATATAAGTATAAGAAACATGATAAGAATAGGACAATCACGTGTAAAAATTTGTGTTACTTTTAATCAATATATTTCTGTGGGTGCTGGTGCTGTTGCTACTCTGTGACTGTTTTCTGTAAAATGTGAGATACCTGTTTAAAAATATATTGCAATATGTACTACATATTGTGGTACGCTCCAGCAACCTTAATAGAGAAGAAAAGATATTCTAACATGGGATTAACATGGTTTGGGTTTTAATGTGGAAGTGTCTGCCTGAACATTAAAAAGAAAAGTCATGTAAATAGTGACCAAACCAGTAGCAAATGAGCATCTCTAGGGTCCAAACTTATAGTCTCAAAATAATATTTCTCATTCTTAAAATCATATTTCTCATTTCTCTTAAAATAATATTTCTCATTTCTCTCTTAAAATAATATTTCTCCAGAGAGAGAAAGGCAAGAGAGTTTTAAAAACTGAAAAAAGTTTAAAGCACTTGTCCTGCCATTCCTCTATGAGCAATATAACCAGGTAGCCAGATGATACATGGGAGTTTACTCCTTGTAGACATAGTTTAGCTAATGAAAGAGGGAATCTCTAGTCACTCCTAATGGGCCATGGGTAGGGTGTAGCTATTAAACACCAATGGTTGAGAACACCATAGAAGTAGAAACACTCAATCATCACGTGCCTCAGAGATGGAAAAAGGCACCACCACCTCTGAAAAAGTCCTTTTCCCTGAGATAAACCAGTATTTGATGCACTCTGTAGATTGAACTGTCAGGAAATGTAAGAGACAAAAAATGAATAGGACAAAGGGGCAGGTTAAAGATAACCATAAAGACAAAATCAGCAAAATTCGGATGATTGAAATTTTTGCCAATTAAATTTCTTGGTTTCTTCAATTCATAACTTGCAAGAAAAAATATCTGTTAAGAAACCTTAGCCTGAAAGGAACTTTGAAGAATTTTTCAGTTGCACTGCTCTTAGAAGTATGCTTGGGTGATAAAACTATAAAGGAAAGTGAGATGACCACCAAGACCCAAATTGTTACTTACAGGAAAGGAGAGGAGTTGTGACTGCATTGGTGCTGAAGCATAAATAGATTATAAGAAAGAAATAATACATGAAAACGTTTCAGACTTAAAGGACATGAGTATATTAGCTGAAAGGGCCCACCAAGTGCCCAATATAAGTGACAGAAAAAGCACTTATTGTAGAACGGAATGTCAGGACATCAGAAAAGAAAATAGTTCCTATAGCTTCCAGAAATAAATAAACAGGAATCTCAAAATCAGCTCAGGAAGCTAAAAGACATAACATATAAATGCCTTAGTAGTTCTGAGGGAAGTTTTGACCAACCTAGAATTTCCTTCCTAAACAAAATACGAGCCCAGTGTATAAATGCAAGAAGGCAGCTATCCCCAGGAGAAATAAAAAGACACCACCAGGACCACTTCTCAAGGGGGAGAGAACAGCTCAAATGTGAAGCTGGGGAAACACAGAAGGAAACAGAGCATCTTCTGTTTCATCGTGTGAAAAAAAATTGTTATTTGAATAAATTTTGCAGATTTCTTCCTAAATTTGAGAAGGATGAACAATCTAGAAAGCAAAAAGTAATTATCAATGCAGAACAACACAAAATCTATGATCAACATGGAATGTAATCCTCAAATATAAATGTATGCACATGAATGAAGGTCCATGTAAGAATAAATCTTATAGGGGTTGGATCCAAGGATTTTTAAATTTTTATACCTATTTCCTGAGTGATTTTCAAAGATACAAATTTACATTCCTGCCAAGTGTATTAGAGAACCTGTTTCTCTACCCTCTAGCCAAAAATTTGATTATCAATTTTTAATCTTTCCCATTTTAAAATGGAATGCCATTATTGTATTAATTTGCATTTTTAAACTGAAGTAATCTTTTTCTTATGCTTATAAGCCATTGTATTTCATTTTTATATTTAATGTACACCTTTACTTTGTATATTTTTTCTATTTATTAATCTCTTCTTATGGAATTATTAGAGCTCTCCACAGATAAATAAAATCAGTACTTTTGTTATATGTGTTGTAAGTAATTTTGCTCAGCTTTTCTTTCAACTTTTTGTTACTTTTGCTGGACAGAAGCACTTCTATTCTATTATGTTAATGTCTCTGTTATGCTTCCTGAGTTTTGTTTCTTGTTTACAAAACTATCCACAACCCAACATTTCAAAAAGTGTGCTCACATTTTCTTCCGTCTTGATAGCCCCAGCGTTTATAGTTAAGAATTCAATTTATCTAAAATTTATATTTAAATCACAGATAATGAGGGCTTTGGAGTTTACTTTTTCCTCGATAAATCAAGATCTTACAATTGAGACTTGCACAAAATAGATTGTGTTTTACTGTAACGCTGGGCCTTTTAGCTACTGAAATCTACAAAACTGTAGAGCAAGATATTAGCCAAACCACATGAAGATTGTTTCTACCTTTGCCTGATTACATGTCCGTAGTTGAAATCTGCCTGCCCTGAGACACCCAATTCCAAATGCTTTCCTAAGATATCCGCAACCAACGAAGGGAAGATCCACTGATCTATGATCCCTGTGTGCATGAGTGCTGTCATGGGGTTTTAAATTATGAATAACATTAATATCTCCCTTTTAAATAGTTTTATTTTTAATTTAAACATATGTAATAGTCATACATGTATATGGGGTACAGTATAACATTTCAATACATGTGTACAATATGTGAGGATCAGGTTAATTCGTGTACATCACCTCAAATATCAAATTTTTACCTAATTTCTTCAACCATTCTCCAACATCAATACTGTATCTGTGGCGCGATGATCATCATTTCTCTGTGTTGGGAACTTTCAATCACTTCCCTAATGCCTACTTTGAATATACAATTAATTTTACATTTCATACAACCATAGCCATCCTAGCATGCTATAGAACATTAGAAGTTATAACTCATGTTCAGTTGTGCTGTTAACCCTCGTCTCTCCTTCCTTCCCTTTCCCACACACTTTCCAGGCTACAGTAACCACTATTCTCATCTCAACTTCTATGATTTTTTAAAATGTCACTCAAAACTAAAATAGTATAAGAATAACAAGTTTGCACAGTCCCATAATCAGAAGAAAAATAAATGGGAAGAAAAAACTATGGGGAGTGAATCTTCTCATATAATTTAGAATAAAAAAAAATCAATAACCAAAGTACACTTGAATGGCTGCCGAATTTGCACGATTAAAAGATGTGCCTGATGGATGTTGCCGTAGAATTGCCAAGGATTTCTGCCAAGTAAGGCCCCTAAAGACAATAGTAGATTCTGGTATTATTAAGATACCCTACTTGGAGGCCTTGCATTTCTTCTCACATGATACAACCATTGTTCAATGGTTCACAATAATTTTCAGTTACCTTTCCTTCTGTTCTTAAGAGAGATCTAACTTAAACGTTTGCCAATTTTCTTCACCCATCGCCTAACACCTCTACTGTATCTCTGGTTTTGTGGTCATCATTTCTTGAGGTTAACTCTTGGGACTCATGACACCTAATTTATTTTCTCTGTGCATTTACTTTAAGCCTTAAAAAGCCTTCAAACAAAGAGAGGGAGAAAGAGAGAGAAAGAGGGGGGGGCTAAGATGAAGTAATGAAAGCTTCACATTAAAGTTGAAGAACATTTAACAGAAATTATTTCTGTTCATATATCTAAACTTTTAGCAAAGATGATGAGTTCATGCCATGAAACTGCATGTATTAAACAGTGATAAAAGTTTAATTGGATAATGCGTGAGTAGGACTGTATATAGTGAAACCCCTTCCTTAGTGGTATAGAATCCTTAACAAATGTTCATGTGCCTTAACCCTACATTACACTGCCATCCTACACAAAGATTATACAGTGTTTTGAGGGAACAAACTGAAGACTTTGTCACTGTGTGAAATTTCCTATTAAAAAAGAGGGGAATTAAATGAGAGATAAGAAAAGAAGAAAATGGGACAATCCACTTTCCAGGCCCCCTTCTGACCCTCTCAGGCCGAAGCTTTCAATAAATTATTCCTACTCTTCAAACAAACAAATAAATAAATAAATAAAATTTTAGAAAAAGAAACTGAATTCCCTGGGAGACATAAAAGATGCGTTAAAGAGAGAGAGCAATAAATAACTTCTCTCTTACAACCTAAAATTCCTTGAATAATAAACACATATGTTTATTTCAGGGGCTATAAAACCACACAGGGAAAGACAAAGGCTCTAGTTTACACAGATGAACCTAAATAACTTATGCTTTCAAGGAAAACTTGAGAAGAACGAAGAGTCAAGATTGATATTACCAGGAGACAAATTTACCAGTTTGTTTTCAAATCCAGAGTTAGTTATTTCTTTCTCTGCTCTAAAGCAAAAAGTAATTCTCACCAGAACCCCAGAAACATAAAGCTACAGATTTACCTACATTTAGCATGGAGGCACCTCTGCTCACCAATGAGGAAATATGTCCTTCTCTTTTAGTTATGTAGAATAGCAATACTGTAACAAGGAGAGGTGATTTGGGGCTCGTGATTTGTTTTTCTTACGAGGATGCATCATTAAATATCTTAGCACAGTCACCTAAGGGATTAAATAAAACATCCTATCAGGTTGTATTCACCCAGGTAAGATAACTTCATCACAAAAGCAGTCCTACACATAGCTTTGTTGACAGTGGACACTATGCTGGAAGACCTCAATGCAGATCATGGTATTTGATGTCTTCCTT
The DNA here is from genome assembly GCA_004027595.1 of Dinomys branickii. Taxonomy (NCBI): domain Eukaryota; kingdom Metazoa; phylum Chordata; class Mammalia; order Rodentia; family Dinomyidae; genus Dinomys; species Dinomys branickii. Next base: position 47,255 of record PVLD010002821.1, read on the forward strand.
TATTTTTCAAGCTCTTCATAGCCCTCAATCTTATTTTTTAGTTTCTAGTTGCAAACCTGTTTTGTTTTCTCCTTGAAGTTACCACCGAGCTACCTACCACCTGAGGTTTGCAACTGAGTGTGTTTTCATCAGTGTTTGCTACAGCAATGAATTCATTTTGACAAACTGCCCCCCCATTAGGCTTCATTTGGAGGAAAATTCCTTCCCATGTGTCCTCAATCTACATCATTTATTATTTTCCACATTAGTTCCCATTGCCACTGCATAATCTCAGCCACTTTGATTAGATATTAAAATAGCCTTCTACTCAGTTTCCAGAATCTTATTATGGTCAAGCTCGAGTTACATCCATGGGCTTCCTTGTTCTCTTCCTACATAACCTTGTCTCCAACCACAAAGAAAATTTTCTGAAGTTCTTCAGTGAATTGTGCCATTGATCTCTGTTGTGGGTCTTCACAGGAGCTCATCCATCTTCCCTCTGTTTCTTTGGCTAACTCAACGTCCTCCTCTAAGACTCCATTCACATAGCATCTTTTCTGCACAGCCATCTCTGCTCTTTGTGCATGCAGGCGAGACATAGACACAGCTTTCTGTTTTATTTCTGCTGCAACACAACTGACACTTTAATTGTTTCTCTATGCTCTATGAAGGCGGCAAGCTCCTTGAAGTCAGAAACTGTCTTGTATGTCCTGATTCTCTCCATGGCCACTGTTAAGATCATATTTGGAAAGAAAATGTCAAGTGCAGTCTCTGTAAATACCTTGACTTTCCTACTTCATTATTTTTCTCATGTTCTTCTTTTTGCTTACATTTGTTCCCTACCAATTTACCCTCTTCCCAGCCCAAGTGGACATGTCTTGATTACTATAGTGCTGTTTATTATTCCAGGAAAGTATTAAGGGTTGTCTCGTGCAAGAGCCTTGCCTGATCAAATCTACCAGAATTGATCTGAATTACTGTTCTTCTATACCATAGCCTTGAATTATACACTGCTTGGTAGGTATACTCAATTATTTTTTCCTCCCATACCAAATAGAGTCAAAGTGCAAACTGTGTCTGATAAGCCTTATATTCCTCCTCTTATCTATCTCAGGGACTTGCAGTCAGTGTTTATCATGCCCTAAATGAATTACTGCAAAATATGTTCTCAAATACTCAAATACTCAAATTTTATTATTTTAAGAAATTATTTAAAAAATGGACCCTTGTCACAGCAGTTTCCCCCTCTGTGATTTTCTTCATATTTCCCACTGTAAGCAGGAAGCATGTGTTTTATTTCTACTTGTTTCCATGATAGCACTTCAGGAAAAACCCTTCCACAAGTGTGGTAGGAACAACAGGAGTATGTAAATAATTCTGTTTGGTAGAAGTAGAATTGTACTTAAAATTCACATCTCTTCTACTACTGTTTCAAAGACTCAGGTATCTCCAGGAGCAACTTGTCTTCTCTACCTAAGAGCAGTGCAGAGATGTGTGTCCTTTTTATGTCTTTTTCTTTTTTCTTTTCTCTCATCACCAACATGACCAAAGCCCAGTCACACATACTCAGGATCCATAGCTCAAGTAAAACATTATTGATGAAATGGTATTATTTCCTCTAATCTTAAAACATTCCTTTTTAGCTCTGTATAAACCCAGCAGCCTCTCTGTACCTCTCCAGTGACATTCCTGTCTTTTTGCCTCACATTTTGTGACTATTTATGTTCATCTTGTATTCTTCCTTCACTATGTGTTGCCAGAAGGCAAAACTTGCACCTGGTTTCTCCATTAACTTTTGCCCACGGAAAAGTGCCAGGCATATATATGTTGTTCTATCATCTGTGTATCTTCTGAAAGGAATATAACATATAGATAAAGAGTGTGAGTAAGATATAGACATACAATGCCCATAATTATATCTTCAGAGTAGAGCTGACACCTACATTAAGCCGGTCTGCTCACCACCATCAAAGTGACACAATCAGCTTGGCTGATGGTATGCGAGTCTACAGAACTGTACCAGTTGACTTGGGGGCCGTTGTCTTTCTTCCTAAAATGCAACAAGAGGCTCAAACAAAATTTATTCACATGTCTTGCCATTCACTTCTTCCCAAAGACTTTTCTGATTCCTAAATATTTCAGCATTTCTTGAAGTATACTGTAGCTGCCTGATCATTTGACTGCTTTGTCCTTCATTTATTTGAAGACAGGAACTGCACTATTATACTGACTTTTGGGTTCACACTGCATAGGAAGACAGGTGTGGAAAACAGAATGAAGTCACGCTCACTCCCCCAAAAGATTTTCACATCTCAGTCCTCGAAGTCTGTGCATATATTACCAAGGATGGCAAAAAACAAAACAAAACAAAACAAAACCTACAGATGTGACTAAATTGAGAATATAGAAATGGAGAAAATAGCCTAAATTTTCCATCTGGACTCTAACTATAATCATAAGCGTCGTTATAAGTGAACTAAAGAAGAAGAAGAGTCCGAGGAGGATACGTAGTGGCCTCTAGGAGCTGCAAAAGGCAAATAAGGAGATCCCTGCTTAGAGCCTCCAGAAGGAGGATAGCTCTACCAGTACTTTGATTTTATTCTACATTTTATTTTAAAGAGAATAAAACAATAGAAAAATAACAGCAAAAAAGACAAAAACAAAATAACACAAAACAGTGAAAATGATAAGGGATTTCAAAACGAGACGACAACCTGATTAACAATGGCTATTATATTACATATCGTTATCTTCAGTGAAGTTGCTCCGGTTACCAAATGTGAGAATGCAAGATTGATCAAACAATTAAAGAGAATAAAAAGTAACAAAAAAAAAGAAATGATACATAGCTTCACTAAACAAGATGGTAGGAATTCACCAGTGGTGGTGATCTTGCATATTGTTGTCTACAAATCAGTTGCTCAGATTACCAGATATAAGGATGCAAAATTGGTCAAGAAAAAAAAAATTAAGTATCTACTGTTCCTTTCAATAAACTGATAGACACTGAGCCCAGTGAGATCCATGCTGAACTTTGGATTTTGAGAAAAGTAAAATAATAAATGCATGGCTTGAATCCACCAACTTCATGATAATATATTACAACAGCAACTGCAGTAGCCGTCTATGGGATGTACTCCATAAATACCCACTCACAGAAGAATTAAGGCAGAAAAATATCTGGTAGAATTAATGGATGAGGTAACTATTGATGACAGGGTTGAGGGAGAAATTCATATAAAGAATTCCATATTCCTAACTGCACCTGAGAAAAAAATAAGGAAAGCAAACACAATCCCCATTCTCTGGCTTAAGCAATGGAATGGATACTAGAAAATACATAAAGAAAGTTTATTTCTTCAATTAGGACATGCTTAGCATTAGGGTCCCTGTGGCAAAATCAGGTGGAGATTTTCAAAAAACAAAAATTTGGTCAAAGAATTCAATAGTTACAGTGTAACCTAGTAGCTTTGAAATATGAGATTACAATGGGAAAAGAATTGGAGATGAAGCTTAAAAGGCAACTAATGTTTATCAAATGCCAAAGAAAGCAAAACCCCATTCATTAGAAGAACGTTCAGGTGCCCATTGAAGATTTGAGCTGGGAAAGAATGTAATCAAAGTGGTGGTTTAAAATTAATCTTGTGGCTTTAAGTAAAGTGGATTGACAGAAGAAAAGACAAGACAGAAATGCCATTTAGACATTACAGATCATTTGAAAACACACTATCTTTTCGAACCTCATAGCAATCTTGCGAGACAAATAAAACAAAACATATCAAAGGCTAATTTTTATATTACCATAAAAACATTTATATCATGTTATCAATTATTTCAATCTACTCTTTTAAACTATTGCCTATCTTAAATAATGTTGCCTATAATTCACAATGTTTTATAGTTTTAATCAGTGTGCTAAAGTATTTGGTCAAATTACTAAACCCAAATATTGAGACATTATTTATCAAAATAAAATCAAGAAAGGAAGAGAATAAAGAAACGAAGAGGCTAAATGTAATTCACCCATGCAGAATATTTCAATCCTTACATAATCCAAATTGAACTAAAGTGGGGTGGGGTGAGAACATTTTATTAACATTAAGTGTAGTAACAGAAGTGTTCCTGTAAATTGAGTTCAACCATGTACCTTTCTCACAACTTAGTATAACCTATTTTTCACAGCCCTGAGGGCATCATGGGAAATTATGCGAAAGGCACATTATGGGGAGTATATAACACCTATTTGCCATTGATGAATTATTAATTTAAATTTTGAGTTATATTTAAAATGCATACTTAACAAGAAAACAAAATATTAGATTTTTAATAGGTAATGAGTATTTAGAATAAACACAAACATTTTCAACATCAACTGTTTACCTACCTACAAGATCTAAAAAATAACAGCAGAAATGAATTCCTACAAGAACTACAATCAAAATACAAATAAAACTCTACCACAGAAACAATCTATGCTTCAATTATCATACCCAAGCCAGTCTCACACCTGATGACAGCATGTTCCATATACAAGTCTCCCTTACAGTAACAGCATGTGTGTTTTATTTTCCTGTCTTCTTTAGTTAGTATGCATTAATCATCTTGCTGGTCTTCCTGTTTTAGTAGGAAGTTCTTGTGATGTTTCACCTGCCTGTTCACTGGTCCCTTCCAGAATTCTCTTGCAGAGTTTTTTGGGCAGATACATATTGTTCTTTTATTATAACTGTTCTTTTATTATAATTTATTCTTTATTTGTTCTTTTATTATAATTTATTGTACCTCCAGTTCCAACCCTCTAAGAGAATTTCTCCATGAAATTTAATGTTTGTCATTTTCTTTGTTAACTATGAAACTGTTTAAGTCTGACATGTTTAGGGTCGAGGAAAACACAGCAATCTACCAGTGCCTTGTGTTTCGAGTGACACCACAGTTGCTGCAGAACTCGTCGATAATACCTGCTTCACCTGTCATTGTGTTTTAAAATGTGACCATCTCTGGCTTCATTTGTGTTGAGGATTCACTACCAATTTTTTTTTTTTTTTTGGTATTTTTGAGACAGGGTTTCACTAGTGGCCCAGCCTAGCCTTGAACTATGTATTAAAGTCTGCCTTGCTCACAAGATCCTGCCTCAGCCTCCCAAATGCTGGGATTACAGGTGTATGCCATCATGCCCACCCTCACTATCAATAGTATCACCATGTAATGACAGTACCAGTCCTACTATGTCTTTCTTTGCCATATAGGAGGCCAATGTTATACCTTTCTGAAATCCAAAGATTGTACTACATATTGCTCTATTGTAAACTTGCAACATTTTCTCAGGAATCTTGGTTTTGTTCTTATGAATATTTTTTGTGTTGGTCAACTGGTATTCCTTCAGCAAATGTAACATCAATAGGTAACTAGTAAACCAATTGTGAAATATGACATTTGGGCTACTTTTTAAAATAGGTTCAATAACTCTGTTCACAAAGTCACACAATTTATGGCTGCATGAATACAGATCTGGTGGCTGCATTTCAGGATAAATTTCTAAACTGAAGGTGTAAAATGTCTCTGCATGTCCAGGGATATATATTTTTATACCATATTTGGAATATTTACCTGGTACACATTGCCAAAAGCTCCAGCAACCACGAAATGATGCAAGCTTTTTGTTGATTGTCATGTATTTGGATGGTGTATAAATTGCTTGACAGTTTGAGACAAAGCTTTCAAAAATGAGCAAATAGCAGCAAAATTGTCAGATTTTTCTCTTTCTTGGTAGATCTTTCTGTTATCAAAACATAGCAATTTTAAGGGAAGTCAAATCTCAAGTGTCATTATTGTCCTAAAAATCTCAACATCTGTTACTTCTCCGTAAATCCTTTAAATTCTGATGATTGGAATGATAAAGTACTGTGATGAAGGCTTTTAGTGCAGATTGTGAGGTGTCACAATAAGCATATTTTGAGTATTGCTACTGATGAATATAGAATATTTTCTCGTATTTTATAATTAGTGTATTTCAAACCATTTTGTAGCACCCGCTCTGTGAGGAACAATTTCCAACATTGAATGGCAGTGTTGGCACTTTTTCCAATATGTTTTACCCTGGCAAGAACCTAATAACATTTTCTGACTTAGTTCTAACTAGCTTCTTCAGGTATACATGACCATCCTGTAGCATTTTGACTAGTCAAATATTTATTTATATAACTTTCTTCCTCGTTTGAATCAAAGTCTTCCTTCTGTGCCTCTCTCTCTGTCACATGCTGCTAAATGCTTTGGTTCACATGGTCCGAGTTATCAGCGGTACCTGAGTCACCTGGTGACTCGCTTCCAACCTTCCACCAAAGTTGTAAAAGGAGAGTTTCATGTGATATTATACTGAGCTGGGATAATTCTACAAATATCAAAAGAAAACATTTAATGAGACTTACAAATACACAAAAGTATAACATGATGTATAACATAGGTAAAGTTCCCCTGTTTGTACTGACACATGTGCGTGCACCTTGCTGTTCATTGTACCAAGTAGGTAACACAAAGGTTGCTTCCTGTGTTCCTCCAGCATAGCTACTGAGATGTACAGCTAGCTACCATTCTGATAAACTACATATTTTCATTAGAAAACTACATCCATGTGAAGGCAATCAGGCTGCCATATCTGTCACCCCATTGATTGCCAGGGTTGATATGGGTGGTCTGGCTGGCAAGTGTCCCCTTCCTCCCTCACTGCTCCATATGTACCCCTCCTGAAGTGGAGCTTTCCGTGGAAGAGGACGGTCACCCAATACAGGAGGACCATTTCCTCAGTCAAGGGTAGAAGAGTAACTATGTCCCCCTTGTGAGAACCTCCAAACAAGCTCTCATCAGAAAAATATGGCCTTGGCATCTGCTACACTCTGAGTGAGCAACTGAGGAAGCCACATTAGTCCAAGCCTATTAACCAAGAAAAAAGGCATTTGGACACAAAATTGCAAATCTTCTGCAGACTGATGCTCAGAAAAAAGAAAAACTTCAGTATTGCCTGTAATATCCATCTGACAAGTGTTTAAAGTCAGAGAACTTTGAAAGAAATCACATTCCACAATGAAAGAGCATTCTGGCCATCCAGATTCTATTAGGCTACATTTCGGTGATATTAAATCACCAGGAATAGTTCTGAAAAAGAAAAAGATAACTGCTAGAGTACCCAGGTAAGCCCAGTTAGGAGCTCAAACTTTTTTATTATTACTACTCCCAAATCAACTCTTTGCCCTTTGATTCACTGCAAGCTGCCCTAAAGCAGTCATGTGAATGATTCAGTTCTTACATACACAAGAAACAAAGCTGGTCTGTCTTCTTACAGATTAAAACAGGTTGCAAGGCTGGTTTCATGGTGAATCAAGTTCATCCTGGATTTTTGTTTGACTTGTTATATGGCAAATAGTCAAATTAAGAATACTACCATTTTGGATGTGTTTACTGATGACAATGCATTTTTTCAAAATTCAAATATTAACAATTATTAAAACATTCTCTGTGTGGTAGAAATCCAGAAATGGTCACCATAGTCTAAAAGCTCAACACTTCAAAGAATCAACAATTGAGGTGTCATCTTATTAAAAATCTTTTGCACATCAAAAGAAATCACCAACACCTGAAAAGACAACCACACAGTAGGAAAAAAATTTAGGTGATTGTCCTTTAGACAAAGGACTTATATCTAAAACATATAAAGGATTGAAAAAAATCAGATCCCCCAAATTCAAAGGCATAATCAAACAATTGGCATCTGAGAAGAACACACATTTCTCAGATAAAGAAATATAAATAGCAAATAAATATAAGAGAAAATGTTCGAATTCAATGGTCACTCAAGAGATGCGAAGTAAAACAACACTGAGATTCCACCTCACCCTAGAAAGAATGACTATCATCAAGAAATCAACCAATAACAAATTCTGGATGGACTGTAGGAGAGAAGGAACCCTTCTCCACTGTTGGTGGAAGTGTAGACTGGTATAACCACTGTGGAAATCAGTGCAGAGATTCCTCAGAAAACTAGGAACAGAGGTCCCATTTAACCCAACTATTCTCCCTTTGAGTATCTTCCCTGAAGAATTTAAAACATCACACCACAGTGATATATGTACACCCATGTTTATAACAGTGCAATTTGTCATAGCTAAATCTTGGAAACAACCAAGATGCCCATCAACTGAGGAATGGATAAAAAAGATGTGGTATTTTTATACAGTGGTGTACTACTCAGCTATGAAGAAGGATAAACTTGAGACTTCTTTAGGTAAATCTATGCAACTTGAATTCATACTCCTAAGTGAAATAAATCAGTCTCACATGTGTAAACATCATATTCTCTCCCTATTGTAAGAACCTGAAAGAGTAAATAAGGCCCAAAATGTACAATAGACATTGTGAAATGGGCAGAAACTGCTCAGAAGGAAAGAGAAACTGGAACAGGGAGAGGAGAAAAGAAAGAAGGGGAAAAGAGTACAGATAGATAGATAGATAGATAGATAGATAGATAGGCAGACATTAGTTAAGATAGTCATACTACTAATTGTTATTAGTTCTTTAAAAAGAAAGGTCTATGCCGCTACTGTTAGATTGTTTTTGTGCCTGTATCTTGTAATATGAGCAACTACTTTGAAGATAACAATACGCATTGTAACTGTGCTACTATCTTATTTTGAAATTTAGACCATTGTTTTTATTGTTTATTCTTCTTTTCTTAAAAATAAGATAAAAGCTCCTGACTTCGATCCTGGCCCACAGAGTAGCAGCACAGGACAACTGGTAGCTCATTGCTGGGAAGTGTGCGGCAGGCTCAGCCATACTGGCATCTTCTCTGAAACCACACTGCCTAGTTGATTTAATTAATACACTAGTTCTGTTTCTGTTTATGGACTTCCACATTTACCTACTGACTTCATCATCAGGTTACCTTTTGAGATAAATTACTCCATGTCCTGCAGGTCCTCATCAGCTCAGGATCTTCCTTGTCTTCCACCCTATCACAGCGCTCCATGGTTTGCTTATAGGTAACAGACTGCAGTGTTTTTCTCTTACGCTCTGGACTGAGGTCTGATGCTGCTATTTCTGCAGCTGTTCTCTCCTCTGCAGAGGGTTAATCAGATTAAACCAAAATATCTTACTCACAGTCAGTGAAAGAGTAAGGGAAACAATGTATACATGGCTTCTAGATCACTGAGTGATTTTGGCCAAGGTATTTAATTTCTTTGAGCCTCAGATCCTTACCATGCTAGAAGATGGCAGCCTATGGCAACACCTAAGACTCCGGAGAAGACATGGTAGCAGGAAGATAGTAGGTTGCTTTCATGTTCTGTCAGGAGTGTTTAAACTCTGCCCAGACTGTAGGCACAAAGGGCTGGGTTTGTGAATATGCCCACATTCTGGAAGCCTACATTTCATTCTTTTTTTTTTTTTTTTTTTTTTTTTGCGGTACTGGGGATCGAACTCAGGACCCTGCGCTTGCTAGGCAGGCGCTTATTCCACTGAGCTATATCCCCAGTCCTTACATTTCATTCTTGACTTTGGTACCATTTTAACCCTTTGTTAGCTGCATGATCTTGGACAGTCATGTAACTTACATACACCTCTACTTCCTGGGGAAGGTAATGAGGGAAGAATCATCTATCTAGTGTCTAACACATACCACATGCCTTTACATGTATATGTCATATATTTCTTCCAAAAATTCAACCAACTAAACTTTTGTCTTTAATATGAAAAAATTGAGGATTTTAAAGTGTAAAGAAGTTTCCCAATATCTTATATAACCTATAAGTAGCTGAGCAAGAATTGAAACTCAGGTCTGTCTGCCTCCAAAACACACATATGTTTTCCCATTAAGAGATGGAGCCTAGTAATGTATAATTTGGTGAAATTCATAAGAATTAATGCATCAAAATAAATTTGAATGAACCCAAAGCCTTTGTATTAGCCTATTTGTGCTGGTATAATAACGAATGTTATACTGAGCAATTTATAAAGAATAAAACTTCCTTTGTGTAGTTTGGAGGCTCCAAAATCCAAGATCAAGATGCCAGCTGGTTCAGTGTCTGATGGGGCCTGTTCCTCACAGATGGTGCCACTCAGGCACCCTCAAGTGGCAGAAGGGAGAGAAGGAGCAAGAGGGAGACTTTATCAATGAAGGTTCACTAGGGGAACAGATCGCAGTAGACTTTTCCATCATGCCCAGACATACCCAGGACTGTACCAATCTGCTGGGTGGTTCTTCCTCCAGTCCAGTTAATATAACAGAATTAATGATGACAAGACAAATAATGCATCCTGACACAGGAAAAAGCAGAAAAGACGGAATCCACTTCCTTAGGCTCTTTGATAATGCATGAATCCACTTGTGAGGGCAAAGCTCTATTATTTCCCAAAGGATCCCATTTCTTAATACAACTGGGACAAATTTCAGCACATGAATTTTGAGGGACTTTACCATCACAGCAATACTACAGAAAAATGTGGCTGTGATGTTTTAATTAATTTCACTTTTACTGCAAAACCAAGAATGCTCCAAACTGGTTAAGTGTGCAGCAATAACAAACATTGCAGGACAGAGCATGGACAAAGCATATCATATACATTCCATTCAAAAGCCTAAACCTGTGACAGATTAGAATTGGTAGGAGAGGTATAATGGCAAATAATATAAGATATTTCTCCCAAAGAAGACAAAATCATACTATAATCAAACTTATAAGATCTTGTTATAAAATAGGACAGATGAAACCAAGTGGTTAATAGTCATTCAAGTGGCCTATGAGCGAGTACAGAGAATAAAACACTGACTGATGGGGGTGGATACCAAGGAAGAGTGTTAGACTGTGCCACTCTCAGGAGTTTTGAATGATGGACAGCAAAGAGGAGAATGCACTCTTGGCTGAGAAAAGTTCATGACACAGAAACATAAAGGTGTACATATCCAAAGCTGTTGAGGTGATTGGATTTCTGGGAAGAAAATGGCCCTGGAGTGGAAAATTTAAAATACTTTTCTCTTAATTAAAACTCTCCAGTATATTTGAGGTTTTTCAAAATGCATGTATTGCCCTCTTGGCTTTTTTCCAGTGTCATCTCTGAAGAATAAAACATGTTAGGATGTGGAATGGAAAAAATTAAAATAAAATTTCCATCATGTAGTGCAGTAATTATAGGTACAAGTAGTAACAACAGAGGCTAGAAAAGGGAGAAGACTTCCAAAGAAGAAAACGTGCACAAAGGAGGTAGAAGTTGGGCTGGCCTGAAATAATAGGCTAAAGGGAACTGGATAAAGTAGAGAGCACTGAACTGGGACTAGAATGACTCATCATCTCAGTCATGTCTTCTAGCCTGACCCAGTTTGCCTGAGCAGAGCTATGCAAACAATCCTGGAATATCTCAGCCACTATAAGCACATACATTTCGGTTAAGCTTAGGAGTGGATGAAATGAAGCATGCTACAAAGATTTGGAGTGTATGGGGCTTTGTTCTTTAAGTCCTTCTTCACAGATTACATCTTCTCTCCAAAAGTTTAGAACAAATTCATGGTGTTTAAGTTCAAGCCTTTCTCTAGTCTTCCTATCACATTTCAGTGTAAATAGCAAACTGCCAATGAATGGACAGTTTGGACATAATATGTTATTTGAATTGTGACATGACTTTAATAGCATAATTGGTACTTTATAAAGACAAATATAAACTGAATTAAAGAACAGATAACATTGAATAATATTCAAAGAATAGAGTGAAAATTCAATGAGCTCAGTTAAAACAGTTCATAATTGAAAGATTAACGACCATACTCTAACACTCACTATAGCACCTGAAACATAAACAAACATTAGCTAACCTATGTTAAGTACTACTGGTAGAACTTACTGACTTTGATGTCTAATCAATAATTAAACTGATGAATAAATTTCTATTATATTAATAGACACTGCTAATCACATTTACCTTTTAAATAATGCTTTACTGTGTTCACAAAAAGGAAAATTTTATTAGTTCAATTATGTTTAAGTATCTACATTTCACCTAATTGCATTTCTGAACTTAAATACAAGTTTTTAAGGTTCAGCTCAATCCCTTTATTAGCAAGTAGGTCAGAATCTGCATATGGGGCTTACCATCTGCAGAAAGCAAACCATCTGGATGCAAATAAAATTCACCCTAGAAAAGCAGCTTTTTCTTTAAAGTTAGACATTCCACAGATAACTTTTCTGTATTAATGAGGTCTAAGATTAAATACAGATGCCTAGGTAGATGGTAATTATAGTTGTTCCAAAGGAGAAACACAGATGTGGGTCCTACTAGTAGGCTACTTGGAGGGAAGTCAGAAAATCTGATAATTTCCCAAGTATGCCTACTGGAAATTGAGAGAACATAACATGTTTGTGTGGTTCATGCTCTTTACCTCATAGCTCAAATGAGAACATTCCGTAGATGGTATCTTTCTCCATCAGGGTTCTACTCTGCCAAGAATCTTTGTCAGATTTCCCACAAATCAAATACTATCACTTTCTGTAATTCACTCTACGTCTACAGATCCATCCCAATTCATTTTTTCAGCCATCCCTGGCTCCTGGGAACTCAGCCTGGTCTACAACCCGAGTTCAATCAGCTCCGCTCAGAAAACAGAAACCTCTCAATGTAGTAACAAAGGGAATTTAAAATACAAGGAACTAGTTACAAAAATATTAGAAGAAAAGCAAGCCCCAAAGGGGTGATACAGGAGTCCCTGTGCAAGTATCAGCAAAAAGTCACTGTCTTCCAGGTGCTTACAGAAAAAAACTAGTAATAATAACAATAATAATAATAATCCCCTACGACCAAAGGTTTAACAAATAATGCAGAACTAGGACAACCCAGGAGCCAGGAAGGGACAGGCAATAGAAAACACCACAGGACCACAGTGAGAAGAAGTGAGCAGTAAGATGAAGCAGAAAAAACTCTCAGCCACACCACAAATATTTCACAAGACACACAGTGGGGAAGAGTGTGAAACTATGACTCTTAACTTCTCTTAGTTCTGATCCTCTTATAATTCTCTCTATTGGTGTAACCGCATAGAAACCAGAAGTATCAGCCCCTCATGATAACTGTAGAGCAAGAGTAGGGAAGGTACGAGGGTGTTCAAACCCTGAGTGACTGATGTAGACCTACATTAGCTAGGGTTCTCTGGAGAAATGTAATTAATAGAAAATACATAGTTATGTAAGAGGTTTACAGGATATAAGGAGGAGACTCCACAAGAATTGTCTGTGTGATGAAGAACCAGAAGATCCCTAGCTACTCTGAGAAAATGGAAAGCTGCAAACTAAGAGGTATGAAGGGTGCAACCCCAGTCCAAGAGGAAGAGCTACAAGCTCACTAATGGGTGGTAATTAGTAGGCAGAAGAAACTGGGGCCAGTGTGTAGAAGTCAGAGCAGCAAGAGATGTGTCCACTCACTCAGGCAGGAACTCTCCAAAAACTCAGAAATTTCTTTCTTCTCTCCCTTTTTAATTCTATCCAAGCTGCGAGCCTATTGGTTGGTGCCATCTCCTGGGAGAAGTCTGCCACCCTCTGTGTGCAGAAATACAGCCAATCCCTTCCACAGACACACCCAGAACTGTACTCTCCTAATCTGCTAGGCATTTCTAAATCTAGTCAAGTTTATGTGTAACGATTAATGGTTACAAACCCCTATCACCAAGGAGTGGAGATTGAGCAGTTATTTCACATCGCTACCTCAGGATTCTTCCAGAAGATATCTGACACACAGACACAAGAATACCCTGTAGGGCTGAGGATGTAGCACAATGGCACAGTGTCTGCCAGCAAGCATGAGGTTGTGAGTTTGACTCCTACTACCAAAAAAACCCAAAAAACAAAAACCCCAGGAATGCCCTGGCATAACATCCTTAAGTAACATTTTTCTCTATAAGAATCAATTGAAATTTTCTGTAGAAGCTGCCACATAACCTTGCTAGCACTTCACCTAAGCCTGGTAGCCAAGAACCATAATTTAAGCTCATCTATGGAATTTATGCCATTATTTTTCAGAATTCAGCAACCTTACCCCACTAGTGGCTCTGAAGTACCTAATACCACTAAAGTACCTAATGTCACCATGGAGATATTCCAGTTTCTCCAGATGTAACCAGAATAATCGTCTGTAGCTGCTAAACTCACAATGGCCTAAACTAGTGTTTCCCGAGATACACAAATTGTAGCATGGGTAAGTTTCTCTCTCTTCCTCAAACAAAGTTGTTTGGATAACATGGCCTCCAAGGTATTTCAGCACTGAGCTGCAGCTTTGGACAGTATATTGCAGATGGCCACTGACATAATTTGTTTAATGCTGTTAAAATTATTGGTCACTACCAATAAAGCTGTGCATTCTGGCACTCCATCTAGTAGTGAGGATAGAGTGCTGGACTAAAGCAAGAGCCCTGAGACCCTAGAGACACTGGCCCCAAGATTTGGAAATACCCAGAAGCACCATAGACACCCCAGTCTTACTGGAGTTGCTGATTGTCTCCCTAAATCACAAATAGGGAACGTGTCAACTGCTTGTTCTTATCACTTGCCCTCAGCCCACACTCAGTGGACCATTGCCTGCCCCATATTATCAACAACCACACTAGTTCCTATGAGGACAGAGCTTTCCATACTGGTGTTGTTTCCAACACATCCTGTCACCATTGCCTGTCACTTGATAAACCTGTACCAAATCTTATGAAAGCTACTCTCTTTGCAAGTAAGTGTTCTTAGATAAAGAGATTATAGAGAGTAGCAATACCATATAACCAACCTGCATGTAAGTCCTTGTTCTCACCTGAGGACTTACTGACTTTTCAAATTCAAGACTTATATCAGTATGTGCATATAAATTTGGGGACACACCATCAACTGATGAATGGAGAAAGGATACGTCTGGCATACGTACACACGATAGAATGCTATTCAGTCATAAAAAGAATAAAACCCCATTATTTGTGGCATTATGGATAGAACTTCAGATTATTATGTGAAGTAAAATAAGTCAGGCAAAAAAGATACTGTATGGTAGCACTCTTACGTGCTATCCAAAGAGTTGATTTCCTAGAAATAGACGTACCATGGTGATCACCAGAGTTTGAGGAAAGTGAGGAAAGAAGATAGAACTGTTGATCTGTGAGTAACTGGTTACAACTAGAAGAAGCTCTTATGTACTGCTTTACACTATGGCTATTACAGAGAACAATAATGAACAGTACATTTCAAAAAATGAAAAGATTTTAAAAGTTTTTACAGAGAAGAATTGAGAGCTGTCTGGGGAGACAAATACATCTGGCCTGATGGAAACATCATAAAACATATGTACATATCAAGACTTTGCATGGCACTCCATTATTATATACAATTTTTATGTTTTATGTAAAAATTAATTTTTAAATTATAAAAATAAAAAGTAACCCAGGGATACAAAGAAGCATCAACAAAAGATACCTCTCTCTAAAGGCCTGGTGATTTGTTCATCAAACATTCAAATAAAAGTGTAAGCACCTGAATAATGAGCTCTCCCATGATCACATATGCTTTTCACATCCCCTAATCACTTCTGATTTGTATGACTAACAACTTAGGAAGACCTCAAATGTACTTTAAACCACACAAGAATTACATTAAGGATTACCAGGCCCAAAGTGTGAAATATTGCTTGGGCCTTCCTGTAGCATCACACTTCCATGCTAAAAGCAAGACGAAGATGTAATAGAAATTAGTATCCACCTTAATAATAGTTTTATTCCTCCAGAGGTATCTATGCCATTATCCATAAGCACAATTTACTCCAAGCTCCAGGGGCCATATGGAGGCTTTGTATCAATAAGATGAAGAAACACCATATGTTATAAGAAAAGGTTGCTCTTTCAAAACATGATTTTCCTAGGAGGCCAGTAATAAAAGTACATCTTCTTCTGAAATTTGGAACACCTCTATCACTGGTACGCAAAACCAAGCACTAACAGTGTAAAGGAAGAGAGGATTAATTTGGCTCCTGTTTTTAGGAGATTCAGTCCATGGGAAACTGGCTCTAAGGCAGAAACATCATGATGAAAGGGCATGGTCAAGCAAAACTGCCTAGCTCATAACATGGGGACAACAGAGCAGGAGAACACTACCAGGGAGGAAGGGGTGAGGCATGATATATACAGTACCTAAGGTTATGGCTCCATTTCCTGCCCAGACATACCCAGAAGTGTGTTTCATTAATTTGTTAGACATCCTTTAATCCAGTAAAGTTAACATATCATGATTGATACTCAAAATCTGTTGGAAGATTATAGCATTCTTGTAGAAAAATGGCTTCTACTGCATCTGGGATCAAGTGTAGAGAGACAAGTCAGATTGGGAGCTCTGGTCTCTGTAAAGCAGAAGGTCCGGCTCCCTCGTCAGACCTCCTAGGCGTTCAGGATGCAGGAGATCCGCGTGTCCAAGATCCTGAAATACGCCCTTAGCTTAAGGCAGGAAATAAGAACCTTTTAAGGTATGGTCTGAGATCAGAGAAGAGACCAAATTAAGAACAAGATAGAAGTTGCATACTATTAAAATGTTCAAGAAGATACGTCTGCACGCTCTGGTCTCTGGAGGAAAGGGTCTTCTATTTAGAGTCCAGCATGGACAGCCAGGATGAAGGCAAAAGTTTAGGTGTATTTCATGGGTATGAAAGTTGCTCTTTCATTTTGTTTTCTTTTTCTTTTGCCTTTTTATTTTCTTTTTAACGGTGCTATATCCCTTCTTATCAGACGTTCCCTTTGGCCAGTAGTGATCCAAATAATTTATAGGTACTTGTTTAGTATACTTTTCTGTGTCTACTAAACTTTCATGTTTTCTACTGTCTTCCAAGTGGCAACGTTTAAAAGGAAAAATCACTAGCAGCCCCTCACAATGATCTTTCTATCCCTAGAATTCTAACAAAAGAGTAACTTGCTTCTTGAATATCCCCTCTCATATTTCATTTTCCCACCTTCCACTCCACCAGCTGAGAAGGAGGAATCAGAGCTTCCCAAGCATTTTTATAAAACAAGAATGATTTCTTAGCTTTTTAAAAAGCCAGTAAGAATACCTTTTAGTATTTAGCTGTTAATTTTTATTTTTTTAATTTTCTTTTTTAAAGAAAATAGTACAAAAAAGAACAATAGCAAAATAAAAACAAAACAAAGTAAGGACTTTAAAAACGATATGGGGTTCCAAACCAAATGATAGGGATTAATAATGGTTGTTATATTACATATTGTTATCTTCAACAAAGTTGCCCAGATTACCAGATGTAAGACTAGAAGACCGATCAAATCATTAAAGGGAATAAGAATGCAATAATTTAAAAAAATATTAGAGACAATAAATAGTTTCACTAGACAGGGCTGTAGGAATTAACCAGTCATTGTCATACTGCCAATTGTTGTCAAATAAATTGCTCAGATTGCCAGATATAAGCGTGCAAAATTGGTCAGAATATAAAGAAGAACTTTTAGTCATGAACTGTTCCCCTCAATAAACCATCAGACATCAGCAGTACAGTTATGCCACCGATATATATATATATATATATATATATATATATAATACCTTAGTAGTTTCGTTTTATTTCTTCCCTCATCCCAATTGTTCCTTCCTTTGAGCAATTTCTTTCCCTTTCCCATAGCTAATTGCTATGACACACTGTGCTGCTATAAACATGAGTGCACATACATGGCTGTGGTATGATGTTTTTAATTCTTCTGGAAAAATACCCCGAAGGGGACTAGCTGGGTTAAGTGGGATTTCCAATCCTAGTTTTGTGAGGAATCTCCAAACTGATTTCCACAGTGGTTTCACGAGTTGACACTCCCACCAACAGTGGAGAAGGTTCCTTTCTTCCCACAGCCTCTCTAAAATTTGTCATTGGTTGATTTCTTAATGATAGCCGTAATGTGTGGGGTGAGAAAATAAACCCTGCATTTTCAAGATGAATCCCACTTGGTCATGGTGTATAATCTTCTTGACGATTTGCTGCATTCTGTTTGCTAGTATTTTATGAAGAATTTTTTGCATCTGTATTCATGAGGGAGGTTGGCTTGTAGGTCTCTTTTTTGGCTGGGTCTTTCTCTGGTTTTGATATAAGGATAATACTTGCCTCCAGGAATGAGTTGGGGAAAATTCCTTCTTTTTCAATTTCCTTAATGAGTTTGAGAAGTACTGGCATTAAATCTTCTCTAAATTTCTTGTAGAATTCAGCTGTATATTGATCAGGATCTGAGCATTTCTTCATTGGCAAGGTTTTTATTACATTTTCAATTTGACTTGTTGATATGCAATTATTCAGGATTTTTATATCTTGTTCATGCAGTTTGGTAGTTCATATGTATCTAGATATCTGTCCATTTCCTCTGTGTTTTCCATCCTGTGAGAGTAAAGGTTTTCAAAATAGGTGCTAATGATCTTCTGGATTTCTACAGGATCTGTAGTGATTTCATCTGTTTCATTCCTTATTGCATGTATTTCAGTTTTTTCTTTCCTTTTTGCAATAAGGTTGGCTAGGGGTTTATCAATTTTATTTATTTTTTTCTAAGAACCAGCTCTTTGACTCATTAATTATTTGTATTTTTTTTAGTCTCCATTGCATTAATTTCTACCCTGAGCTTTATAATTTCCTTCCTTCTCTTCTCTTTCTGTTTGATTTGTTCTTCTTTTTCTAGAAGCTTGAGGTATAGCATAAAATTGTTTATTTGTGCTTGTTCTGTTTTCCTGAGGTAGGAATTCACTGCTATTAATTTCCTGCTGAGGACTGCTTTCATGGTACCCCATAGGCTCCTGTAAGTTGTATCTATATTTTTGTTTGTTTGCACACAATCTTTAATTGCTTTTGTGAATTTTTCTGAGACCAGTTGATTGTTCAGGAGGGTGCTGTTTAATTTCCATGTGTTTATGGAGTTCTTGAAATTTCCTTTGTCATTAATTTCCAATTTCACTGCACTATGGTCCAATAGTATGCATGAGGTAATCTGAACTTCTTTGCATTTCCTTAAGCATGTTCTATGTGCTAGCATGTGGTCTATTTAAGAGAATGTCACATTTGCAACTGAAAAGAATGTGTATTCTGATGCTGTTGGGTGGAACACTCTGTACAAATCTACTAAGTTCATTTGTTCATGCGTTTGGTTTAGTTCTGTTATTTCTTTGCTAATTTTTTGTCTAGTTGATCTATCTCTTTGTGACAATGGGGTTTTGAAGTCTCCTGTTCTGATTGTGTTGCTGCTTATTTCATTTTTCATGTCTGTTAAAATTTGTCTTATATACTTGGGTGTGCCTGTGTTTGGTGCATAGATGTTTATTATTTTTATCTTTTCCTCCTGCAATTTTCCCCTCAGAAGTATGTAGTAACCTTCTTTATCTCTTTTAATTGTTCTTGAACTGAAGTACCCATTGTCTGCAAACAGAATAGCTACACCCACTTTTTTCTAGGTACATGTCTCATAGAGTATTGCTTTCCACCCTTTGATTTTCAATCTATGAATTTCCTTTTGAGTTAAATATGTTTCTTGTATACAGCATATTGTTGGATTTTGTGTCTTGATCCGATCTGCCAGTCTACTTCTTTTGGTTGGTGAGTTGAGTCCATTTACATTGACAGTTATAAGTGATACGTATTGGCTTATCTTTGCCATGTTGTTTTCCTGCTGTTGATTCCTCTTGTTTCCCTCTGTTTAATGGATTTCTCTGCTTGGTGTTTCCTTTCTGTTGTTGCTCTAAAGTTGTGGTCTTTTTTGTCTCTTTCTAGAATATCTTTTAGAACTCTTTGTAGGGTTGGTCTGGCACTCATAAAGTTTCTCAGTTGATCATTATCATGGGAATATTTTATTTCTTCATTAATTTTGAAGGATAGTTTTGCAGGATACATTGATCTGGATTAGAAGTTGTTCTCTTTCAGGACCTGAAATATTTCACTCCAAGCTCTTCTTGACTTGATGGTTTGTGTTGAGAAATCTGCCATGATTCTGATGGGCTTTCCTTTATAGGTGATCTGTTTGTTTCTCTAACAGTTTTTAATATTCTGTTCCTTTGTTGAATTTCTGTGGTCTTGATCACTATGTCTGGCTGTAGATTTATTTGGTTATGGCTAGTTGGAGTTCTATACGCCTCACTTATTTGATGTCCAATTCCTTTTCCATGCTTCAGAAATTTTCTGCTATTAATTCCGCAAGTAGTCTTTTATGTCATTTGTGCTGACATCTGCTGTTTCTTTGGTACCTATTAATCTTACCTTGTTTTTCTTTGCTTGTCTTGCAGCTGTTGAATTCTTATTTCTTGGTTTCTTGTTATTTTTAAAAGATTCTTCCTTTCACGGTCATTCAGAGCAATGTTGTCTTCAAGGTCTGAAAGTCTATCTTCAGCTTCATTCAAACAGTTTTTCCAGCTTTCAGTGGAAGTTTTAATTTCCTGGATATCTGTTTGAATCTGTTTCATGCATTCTAGTTCTTTCTTATACTGTTCATTCAAGGTCTCTATTAATTTACTATGTGCCTCTATTTTTTTCTATGTCTTCTTTAGATGTGCTAAGCAATTCTTTCATTATTGTTGTCATTTCTTTTTTTTACCTCAGAGATTTATTCTGATATGATTTCTTCTATGGCCTGATGGAGTTGTTTCTTTACTTTAGCTGCTATCATTTCAGATATTTCAGGTGTATGACTTCCAAGCTCATCTGTGTGATATCTCCTGGACTTGTTCGGGGTGGGGTAGTGGTCTGAGATTGCATTTGGTCCTTCGTTTTGTCATTTTCAGAGATGCAGAAGTTCCCTGGAGCTCAGCCTCACTTCCAGGATGATGTCATAGAAGCAGAGAAAGGACCCAAATGTCCCCAGTGCTTAATATGACTCCCTCAATGGTGTGTGTTTGTGGGCAGGGTGCAGCCCCTAGTGCTCCCACAGCTGTCCATGGCTCAACTTGGCTCCCACTCAGAGGTTCCCAAAGCTGTCCAGGTTTCAGCCCTGTTTCCACTGGAGTGCAGTAGTGGATGAGTTGTGATCATTGCGTCTCCATACACTGCCACTACCCTGCCCAGTTCCCACACCAGTGTGTGTGTAGGGGTGGGTAAGTGCACAGTCACTGAGGCCCCTGAAGCTGTTTGAGTTTCAGTTTAGCTCCCCTGAGGATGTGGGGTGAGAGTAGGGAGGGGCAGGCAAGGCCCTTGAGGTTGTCTGGGGCTCCCCTTGGCTTCCAGGCTGGTGGGGCAGAGGTGGGGTTTGCTCACCAGAGTTGCCAAAGCTGTTGAGGTACAGCTCAGCTCCAACGGAGTAGGAGGGGTGGGGGATGGGGAGTGCATCTCAGGTCCCTAAAGCTGTCGGGGGTTTTTGCCTGGCTCCCAAGCTCGTGAGGGGCGGCAGCAGCTCACTGGAGCTCCTGAAGCTGTCTGAGGTGCAACTCAGCTCCAACCTGTTAATTTTTAAAGAGAAACCAAAATTTGTCCCCCCTTTCCCGCAAAGAGTACCTCACTTGTGCACTTTACAAAGTTAAATGTACAAGTTTATGACAGAATCAGAAACACTATCTAAAATAGACGCCTAATGTGGGGGATGATGTCTCATTTTATGTAGGATTATAACATCTAGGTTTCACTTACATCAAACTCAAAATCCCTAAACCAAGAAAAAGGTGAAATCAGTGTAAATGGTAATAAATATTAAATTATATTTATAAGTTATAAATATCATGGACATAGTGAAAAACATTTAAATTGGCCTTCAGATAAGACACTTTCTTTTAATTTCACTGAATGACTTTGGAGCTTTAGTAAGAATTTCTACCGTCTTCACTTATCAGTGTGTGCTCTACAGGTCAGTAATTTCTAATTTTCCGGTATGTGTGTTTAAAGTAA
Organism: Dinomys branickii; assembly: GCA_004027595.1. Lineage (NCBI taxonomy): Eukaryota > Metazoa > Chordata > Mammalia > Rodentia > Dinomyidae > Dinomys > Dinomys branickii. Next base: position 69,116 of record PVLD010002821.1, read on the forward strand.
CTGTTGTGAATCCTTTCCTGGTGATACTCACCCACACTAATATTTGAGGACCATTATGAAGGAGAAGAAAAAAGCATGTAATGATTTAAGACAAATGATTTTCTAAACATAAAAATCAATGAGAATCAGAGAGATGATTATAAATTTTTCTGTATTTGGACATGCTAAATATTACTTATTTATAAAAAGTCATTGCATCCAAGTAAGACATTAGTCCTGAGTTGATCATTGTTAAAATTGGTTGATGGAAATGGAATTATACAATTATACTTTGCATATATTTAAAATTTCCATACTATAATGTCTTTTAACATGTCATTACCTGTATTTTTGTCAGCTTTTCTGTTGCCAAGACCAAATGCCCAACATACATGACTTAAAGGGAAAAAAAAGTTGTATTTGTTCATGTTTTCAAAGTATTCAGTCCGCGGTAAACTGGAACCAAGGCCCTAACCTCATAGCAGAAGGAAATAGCAGAACAAAGATGCTTAGTTCATGGTGATCCGGAAGCAGAGCAAGGGAACAGCACCAGAGACAAAAAGGCTAGGGACGGAACATAGATCACAAGGCCACATTTCTCTACCCCACACAGATATACCCAGAAGTGTGCTTTAGCAAATCCTTAAGAGGCTCTCAAGCCAGTCAAGTCAACAACTACGCCTTAACTGTCACACACAGCATTTTCAAAAGAGGGAAGAAATTTTTGTCATAGAGGTAGCTTAATTTTATTCATATGGTTAAATAAAGACAAGTTAATTTAGCACAGCTTAAAATCATTCAGTGTGCACCTGATATCTAATCTAATTGTGCCTGAGCAAAACACGGTAAGAATATTTTTCTATTTGAGAGTGTTTATTTAAAACAGCATTCTCCTTGCAGTATTCAATTAAAATTATATTTTTTACTCCCTTGACATTCCTCAGTGTGTACAAAGCACTTATTAATTGTTGTTATTCTGATGTAGCATCACTTTTTATTTTCTGATCTATTTTATTCTCACAAGACCCTGTTTCTCTTGAAAAATAAAACTTACTTTGGAAAAGAAACTTTCATATCTGGGATCAGTGAAAAGGGTCATGTCTCATTTATTAATGTGTTGAAGTCTTTGTCCCTTTAGTCTTTTTTGATCTGAAGCAAAATAACTTCATTTTTTCTTCTAGCCCCAAATACTCTGAAGCATTGAACTCTTAGCCTCTCTATGCCTGGCAGCTACTTTTTAAAGGGCTAAACTCCTCTTAGATTGGGTTGTACAAGTAAAACAATTTGAAGTACATCCATAAGGCTTATGAGATCAATAGACTGGCCTACACAGGAGGTGGCAGAATGGCTCTAAGAGATGTCCAATCCACAGCTTTCGAATAGCTTAACAGTCTTTACACACATCAGCAAGATTGAACCAATCAATGCCTTCTAGCATCTGCCAATTACATCACTGTGTAGACAAACAGCAGTGAATAGTTTAATCAAAATCATACCTGGAACAGTCTACAGACATTATTTCATAAAATAGTCTAGTTCTTTCAAAAAGGCAATATTATCATTATGATACTATGTTTTAATAGATTCAGTGCCTTTTTAAAATGATAAGAAGAAAAAATTGGAGGAGTGACAGGGAAAATAACTTAAAAAGGAAGAAAAATCTTATTTTAACATTAACTGTGTGTTAATGTAGAGAAAGTCATGGTGTTTCGAAGAACATCCTTTAATGCTCATATTCTCATGGGATCATATTAACTGTGCCTAATCAATACTCAGGGGTTACCTGGGATTCTATACATGCTAAAGCTTTCCTAGCTTAAACGTGTTGTCTCTACAGACAGGCAAAGTGAAGCTATTGCTTAGGAATGCTTCTGGCAGTAAGTGCATAAAGCGGGAGGGAGGAGTGGTAACCCCAGAAGCTATGTTAGCAGTCGCATTAAGGAAGAGCCAGAGCTGTAACTGGTAACAAGCACAGAAGCTCTAGAGGCACTGAGATTTCCCTTCTTCAGCTGAGATGACTACCCAGGTGTTTGCATTGAACATTATTCTTTGTGTTAGTTATGGCTTGTGCCTTTTTGAATGTATATTTTACAATTTTAAAATATGTTTAACCTTTGTACCTTTCTCTCAGTTTTAGTTTGACCCTAAAACTGGTCCAAGGAAATAAGAGTTTAAAAAATAATTTAAAAATTGAGGCTGGGTGTGGCGATGCACTCCTGTTAACCCAGAACTTGCGAGGCTGACGTAGGAGGAATATTGCAAGTTTGAAACCAGCCTGGGCTACAGAGTGACCTCAAGGCCAGCTTGAACTGGATAGTGAGACCCTGTCTCAAAAAGCAAAAAAAAAAAAAAAAAAAAAAAAAAAAAAAAAAAAAAAAAAAAAAAAAAAAATTAAAAATGGTGTAAACATTTTAAAAAGTTTAAATAGAACAAGAATCCAAGGAACTGTGGCTTACATCTGGTTTGCTAAGTATGGCTCTGACCAATATAAAACAGGAATCAGGCCAGAATTTCAAAGAGACTTTTTTCTACTGTTAAAAAGTACTATGTACATGGACATATACACAAACACAGTTTTGTGTATTTTAGTTTCTTCAGGAAAGGTGTTACGCTTGAAGCAACATTTCCAGCGTATGGAGAAATGTAAAGGAGCCAACTTGCAGTTAATATTTCCAACAATATGCTTTGGTTTCTGCATGATTTTACTGTACTATACTTTTTTCCTCATCTTTAAATTTTTCTCATTATATACTTTCTTACATGTCTTAGTTATTCTTTCCTTTCTTCTGTAAGGTCCCTCAACTAAATACCAAGGACAGGTGATTCTTTCTACGAATGTGAGATAGTACTACCTCTAGAGCTTCCTCAGGCATTCCCCAGTCCAGGTTAGTGTGCAGCCCAAACAAAAGATCAGAGTGCGTAAGTCACATATTCTGACCGCAAAGCTAAAAAAAATGGTTTTTATTGAGTACAAAAGTAGTGTTCATATTATACCACCACCTAAAATAACCTATTTGGGTGCCCATGAGGTTCATATAATTCAGAGTTAATTTTTGCTGCAATCAATAGCCATAAACTCCATTCATTAGCAATTCTTAGAATGCTCAGTGTTCTAAACCTGAGCCCACGACATTACCAGAAAACTCTTTTCCCACTGGTAGCACACCAAATAAGAAATATGAAAAGATAAAAGCAGAAAAACTTAATGTTTTATAAAGAATTTTATATCATTTGTGGTTATGATGGGAGATTAGCAAAAGGAAAAGGAAGAAGACAGATTTTGTGTTACCATTGGTCAGGGCTAAACCCAGTGACCCAAGTTACCACTTGGTTACTATTCACTGCCTGAACTTCACCTCCCAAGCATCTAACTCAGGTGTCATTCTCAAGTTACCCCTAATCCTGCCAGTCTTCTCTGTCCAGCAATCTCTACCTCCTACCCCTCTCAGTGGGTCAACTTCCCTTGATTTTCCCCAGTCCCACCCCAGAACCTTTTATTGTTTAAAATCTGTCTAGTTACTCCTCTCATTACTAAGACAAAATATCTGACACCCATGTTAGAGTAGGAAAGCTTTCTTGTAGCTCACAGTTTGTAGTGGTTTCAGTTCATCATTGGCTCTCTTCAAATCATGGTAGCACGGTAGAGAGGCATCACAGAGGAGAAAGAGTTCATGGCAGGGAGGCAGGAGATAGCAAAGCAGAAATCAGCAGCAGCGACAGCAAGGCATAAGTCTCTCACTTTTGATCCTTCCAGGATACTCATCTTTGGGTTTCTGCCACCCAGAGTGGGCCTTCCCATTATCCACATACAGAATTATCCCTAACAAAGCAGTGGATTAATTTAGTAATCACCAGTCCTTTATCCCAGCATTACACAATGTAATCCCAGAATCAGGTGATTCAATCCCAGCATTACACACCCTAGAATTAGAAAAGCCCCACCTATGACCACATGAGGCTTTGGGGTAGACATCTAGATATAAGCCATAACAACTCCCAACATTGTTCAGTATCCTATCTTTCAGATCTACTTTTTTATGTTAAACAGAATAAAAAATAACAATACATACAAAAACAAAGCAACCCAAAAACTATAAAAGTGATATAGGTCTTTAAAACAAAATGATAGGAATTAATAGTGGTTGTTAATTACATATTGTTATCTTCAATGAAATTGCTTAGATTAACACATGTAACAATGCAAGATTGATTTGTGTAGCATAGCAACCATTGTTAAAATCCTATCAGCATGTTTTGAAATTCTGTATCATTTTTATTGCTCTCTATGCAATTTGTTTATGTATTTGTTTTTGTTATTTTTTTAATGAAAAACAAAATTTATATGTATATATAAGGCTAGCCAGAATAGGTGTATTGCTAATGCCTGTAGTTTATTGTTATTTCTTTTTTTTTTTTTTTTTTTTGGCGGTACTGGGGATCGAACTCAGGACCCTGCACTTGCTAGGCAGGCGCTTATTCCACTGAGCTATATCCCCAGCCTGCCTGTAGTTTATTGAGAGGAACAGTCAATGTTCAAAATTTTCTTTTTTTCTTGACCAATTTTACATGCTTGAATTTGGCAATTGATCTGAAAAGAATATGCAGCTTACAAATCATGGTTGAACTGCTACCATTTTGTATCATGACACTGCATCATTTCCAAATTTTTTAAAAAATTATTTTTATTGTTTGTTACTGTCTTTGTTTGATCAATCTTACATTCTTATGTCTAATGGTTTGAGCAACTTTTTGATGATAACAGTATGTAATTTAGCAACCATTGTAAATTTCTATCATTTTGTCTTGAGGCCATGTATAATTTTTGTTGTTTTGGGGTTGTATTTATTTTGTCTTCATTGTTTTTTATCAGTGTTTTAATCTTTAAAATAAAAAATTAAAAGGAAAACAATGAAAGATTGATCAAACCATTACACAGAATAAGAAACAATTTAAAAAATAGAAGTGATACACAGCTTCAGTAAATAAGATGGTAGGAATTCACCAATGGTAACTATATTTCATATTGTTGTCTTCTAATTAGTTGTTCAGATTATCAGATATAAGCATGCAAGTTGGTTTGACTAAAAGTAGCAAGAGTTTCCTGGAGCCTAGATACAATTCGGTCAGGAAATTGTACATACATTGATATTTTAGGGTTGGGGATATTCCCAGGGAGAGGAATACCGCACTAACCCCATCTTAGTGGTGTCACCTGAGCTGTAGCCTTGCCATAAATCCATTTACCATTAAGAGAAAGCCTAAAATTCTTAGAACCTAGACACCTAGAAGTACTCCATGTAGTGACAGGAGTTACTAATTCATGCACAGGATATTAAAAAAATAAAAAAACTCTTAGAGAAAAGTTCTACTTCCCTAAAATAATGCCATACTGAAGTACTGCAAAAGTTTGCAACCCAAAATATTTCTATGAAATGGTCCTTGCCTATAAAGTCTCATAGAATAAATGCACAGAGATTTAGGCTATTTAAATTCTGACAAAATCTAGTCTATATATGCTGATATTTTGAAATCAATTCACAAAGGGTTCAAAAATATTGTTGATCCTATGCTATTAAGGATAGTACTGAAAGTGCGCTCTGTATAATCTCAAATGAAACCCTTTAATGCTGCGTTGTTACAAACCTTATGGATTTAGAAAAGTTGAAATACCAACTATCTTGGTCCTGGTAACAGAATTTATTTATTGTAGGGCATATTTTATTGTTAAGGGTTGGCTGAGGTATTCTAGAGAGTATTTTTGCTTTTCTTCTTAAGGCTGAATGGAATGTTTATCATAAAGTACATGCTAATCAGATACAGTTGCAACATGTCGAATGGAAATAACCAAAGCTCAAAACTGGGACTTCGTCACCACCTGAAGCAATAGTGTTGGTGAAGTTCCTTATCTTCCTTGGACCTCTAATTCCTGAGGCTAACGATATGTAAATTTATAACAGAAGTGCAAAAATACATATGAAAACATTTTTCTAACCTTACAGGCAAAATTTTTGTTTAAGGGAGTGTTAGAGAGCAATAGCCTAGGCAGCATACCTTTGAGCTTTGCTCTCTGGTCCAATCTGTATGGTTTGTTTGGAGACCTCACATTATTCACATTGAAAACTGTTAATGCAGTGTGCTTAATTAATCTCATCATTGCATTATTTTCCTGTTGCTGATGTTTCCCCTTCTGTTTCCCTGCTCAGCCTACCTGATGTATTCATGCAAATAGACTTTTTGGCATCACTGACTTCACTGTCTCTTTCCAGCATAGACTTGACAGTTTTCTGGAGTGCTGGTTTGGTGGTCGTAAATGTCTTATGCTGTTTTTTTTTTATCATAGAAAGACTTTCTTCAACAGTCTTTTCTGTTTAATTTTATTTTTAATACAAAAGAACCCAGAATAACACAGAAACAATACAGAAAATACCAAGTTATAGAGAAGATAGTAGGGAACTGGCACTGGATGCTGTATAACATAGTTATCTTCGTATTCGTCATGACAAAATCAATAAAGGATATACAAATTACAGAGGAGACAATAGGGAACCATCAATGGATGCTGTATTACACAGTGTTGTCTTTGCATTTGTTAACACAAAAACAATAAAGGAAATACCAGATTATAGAGAAAATAGTAGGGGGTTACCCCTGAATGTTGTATTACATAGTTATCTTCATCTTTATTACTCAGTTATACAGATGATGCTCATTCAATTAATCAATTTTCTCCACTTCACCACCGTTGTTCTACCACCCTGTCAGTGATCATCCCACTGGTAATAACTGCACTTTTGGTTTATTTACTCCCTCGTGCTTTTACTTTGGGCAGAGACTTGGCTGCTTCTAAATATGCTGTATATTACGTGGGTGTACACAAATTGCTATGGCAGGGAATGAAGAAGCACCCTTTGGCGAGCCCTCACAGCCGTCGAGTGCCCAGTCGGGTAGGCGGGGTTACACAGCGAACCACCAGGCTCTGTCAGCGCGACAGTGTCTATAGGCTCAGGTGAGTCTTCAGGGCCTTCCTGGGGGCCAGACAAAGCGCCTGGCACACACGAGTGGCCAGGCAGAGATCCTGGCATGCCTCGGGGGCCAAGTGGAGCCTGGAGATGGGGCAGAGTGCCTGGCATGCCCCGGGGGCTGGGTGGAGAGCCTGGCACACCCCAGGGGCCGAGTGGGGTTCTGGGGGTGGGCGGAGTGCCTGGTGCTCTTCAACAATCTTGACAGATTGTTTTGCATGACATAATAGCATGTCAAAAGTTTCTTTCTTTTTTAGGGCTTCAAACATTTCATTCCAAGCTCTCCTGGCCTTTAAGGTTTTTGTTGAGAAGTTTGATGTAATTCCAATGGTTTTTCTTTCATAAATGATTTGTTGCTTTTCTCTAACAGCTTTTAAGGTTTAGATCTCATGTTAGGCTTCTGAGATTTTAACTATGATGTGTAGCTAAGAGATTATTTTCTGATTGTGGTTATTTGGGCTTCTATGTGCCTCACAAACTGCATGTCACATTCTTTCCACATACTTAGAAAGTTTTCTGCTATGATTTCTGTAAACAAATTTTTAATACTTTTTGTGTATTGACTCCTGAGTTTTCATGAATTCTAGTTAACCCTGGGTTAGTTTCCTTAGCTTCATCTACCAACTGATGGATCCATTTTCCATGATCTCTTGCTATTAAAAGGTGTCTCTGTGGACCTTGACTACATCTGCCTACACGCCTTCTAGTTCTGACACTCTTGCCTCACAATGATTTTGTCCTAAATTTTCTTGATTCTGGTGTAGTTACACTGATGTGTAATACATTATGATATTCACACTTCTTCCAAAAGCCTATCTAAAGAAATTGGGAAAGACGTTGTTCTGGCTAATAGCTGTTTTTCTGTATTTCTGCTTCTTTATACTTGATGAATTGTCTTTCTTTCATCAATTTCAAGGTGGCAGGAAGTAGGGGTGATAAGTGGCTGCAGCACCTAACCCAAGAGGCAGGGACTAAGACTGAGAGGCTGCTGGGTGGGCACTATGGCCAGGATCACCACCATCGAGGTGGTGAAGTGCAAGATCCAGGTTCTTTAGCAGCAAGCCGATGATGCAGAGAGGGCCAAACACCTCCAGCAGAAAGTGGAGGGAGAAAGGCGGTCTGAGGAACAGGCTGAGGCAGAGGTGACCTCCTTGAACCGTAGGATCCAGCTGATTGAAGAGGAGCTAGACCATGCCCAGGAGCACTTGGCCACTGCCCTGCAAATACTGGAGGAAGCTGAGAAAGCTGCTGAAGATAGTGAGAGAGGTATGAAGGTTATTGAAAACTGGGCCCTAAAAGATGAACTAAAGATGGAACTCCAGGAGATCTAACTTAAAGAAGCTGAACACATTGCAGAAGAGGCAGATAGGAAGTGTGAAGGGGTAGCTTGTAAGTTGGTGATTATTGAAGGAGATTTGGAAGGCACAGGGGAACAAGCTGAGCTGGCAGAGGCCCCTTGCTGGGAGAAGGGTGAGCAGATCAGACTGATGGACCAGAGTCTGAAGTGTCTGACTGAAGAAAAGTACTCCCCAAAAGAAGACAAATATGAGGAAGAGATGAAGATTCTTACTGATAAACCCAAGGAGGTGGAGACCCATGCTGTTTGCTGAGAGATCAGTAGCCAAACTGGAAAAGACAATTGCTGACTTGGAAGATAAGCTGAAATGCACCAAAGAGGAGTACCTCTGTACACAAAGGATGTGGACCAGGCTCTGCTTGACCTGACTGAGATGTAGAGCTCCCCTGCCCCGCCCTGCGCTGTTCCTCCCTCGGACCCCGACACTGCCTGAGGCCAGCCTGCCCGAAGCCGACCTCAAAACTGAGGGCTGACCTTGAACTGGAAGGCTGCCTTCTCCTTTCTGCGTCCTCTCCCCACACCCCACCACCTTGTCTTTTTCATCAAACTGTCTTTGCCTCTTCCCAGAGATTCCAGCTGGGATGGAGGCCAAGTGCCTTTGGGAAGAACATTTGAGGGAATGTGAGCACCATGCAAAGTGTCTTTAAAAGCATGTCGTGATGTACGCATTTTTAATAACTTTCAATTGTAGCAACAGTTTGTAAAACATTCCAAGAAATTCTACAGCTCCGAAGCAGCAATCCAATTCCTTTCTCACTTTGGAAGGTAACTTTTCAGCCTAATGCACAGCTCTGTCTCCTGAAGGAGGAGAGGTATGGGCCTGCCTTACCAAGAGCCAGTGGAGCCCGGGGAAGGCTCCGCTGTGGCAAACCTGACGGCTCTGTACCAAGTACCGGCCACACCAAAAAGGTGACCCCAGGCGGAGTTAGCCAAAAACAAAAACCGTGCTGCTCGGGTTTTGAGTTTCGAGGTATCTTTGGACAACTTTATTATTATTTGTTACTTTTCTCATCAGAGTGGGCCAAATAAGAAGATGGTGAGACCTCTGTGAGACATTTTGCCTTTTCCTTTTGGTGACGCTGGGGATCGCCCCAGGGAGGGACGCATGCGCGTTCGGCCGGAGCTCTGCCCCTGCACCACATCCCCAGCCCGGAGACCAACGTTTTATCCCTCTTCTACCCCTTTCCCAGATGCCCACCGAGTGGATCGTGTGTCCCTCCCTTAATGCTGAAGCGACCACTTAATTGTCCTCCTGCCTCTTTGAAAAAAAAGGAAAATGATGTTTTTGCCACTGATTCAGCCATACGAAATTCATCTCACCCTTTTCTGGGTCTGGAGCTGCTGTCTCTAAAAGCGCCATCTCACTGTGCTTTATATGGTGGAGAAATCTTGACTAGCTTATGTACAAAACTTTTTAAATGTGATATTATTCTGAAATTTTGCTTCTTTAGGACTGGAGTGCATGGCTACCCCATCTGACGGCGAAGAGTTCTCTACAGTCTGTGGGCTGGCGGGGTGCTGATCTTTTCAAGTTTTTTCCCCCACCCAAACACCACTTTTAGGTAAGATTTCTGTAAGGTCTGTTAGGTGTACATCCTGCAGCTTATTGGCTTAAAATGTGTGCTCCTTTATTGTGGTCTCTGGGACCAGTCAGGAAAAACAAGAACCAGTAGTGCAACCTTTTTGATACTAAATATTGACAAATGTCTTTGAAATAAAGAACCAATCCCTCTAAAAAACAAGAAAAAAGAAAAATTTCAAGGTGGTTACTCTCCATTCAGGCATCATGTCTGCATTCCGAGCAGGGCAAAGACTGAAGAGTGAGAAGAATGAAGACCTTTCTTTTTGTGAAATTTCACTCTTTGGTAAAAACGTAAGCCCTGTCCAGGACGTCTGTCTACATGTCCCTATAAATATGCCAATGAATATTTAGCTTTCCAAGCCCTATAGCACAAAAGATAATGGGAGTTGGGTATGGGGAGAAAATCTATATCATTTCTGCACATACTGCATTAGGAAAAAAATTACAGCATTGCTAATACTGACAAGGGTGAGTGCTTGTAAAGTGAAAGGAAAATAGCAAGAATGAAAGACTTAAAATGACAAATAATTAAGTAAATTTCTATTTGCACTGCATATTTTATATCCCAAACACGACTTGCCCTTTATTTTAAGTTGGCATTTGGAATTCAGTTCATCACTGAGTCTCTTTTGATGAAGAGACTGCTCCAGGTCTGAGCATCTATGTTTCATGTAAAAATCTTAGACGAAAGTCAGGCAAGTGTGACCTTTGCTACCCTTTTTGTTGAAAATACCCAAGCTCTTGCATGGCCGTTTGGGTCTTCTATATGCCACAAAGCCCGGAGAAAGGAATAAAAGAGAACAGTGCAAGGAAGATTTAAGAAGGAGCCTAAAGAAAGGTCTGGGAAACAGAAACAAATGTTAAGTGTACCATGCGCCAATTTAAAAAAATCCAAGAAAATGATACAATGAACTATTTTAATTTGTTTCTAGATGTAAGCATTTATGTTCCTATTTATTCGTCAAATTATTTCAGAAAATATTCGGTGCAGATTCAGTCTCACTTGCCTCATGTGTATCTCTGTCGTAGAATATTTACCCCCCACCCGGTGATCTAGTCTTATGCTGTCCTTCCCAGCCTGAGAGTAACTGCTCAGGGACTCTCTTCCCACCTCAACTAGGACCTTGTGTTGTGTTCATCCTTGGCCTAAAAGCTCCTGTTCCTGAGGACGACAGTGGCAGTCCCCCACCTATCCTTCCAAATTAGAAATTGGGGCCCACAATCCAATCATGTTTTTTTCTATTAACCCAATCTGATGATGAGTTTATAGACTTTTCTAGATGTTTTCTTTTTTCTCTTCTCTTTCAAGGGTTATTCTTGAAAACTATGCCACATGTCACTCATTTCTAATGTTTTTCTCCTCTAACCTTATTTATAATAACTGTTTGACATTGCTCAGACTTCAGTGATGTCTTTTATGTTATCTTACCATATATATTACCTTTTATCTTACCTTATATATTACCGAGCAATCACCCTTACACAATTCATGCAAAGTGGCTACATTAGTTGTCCTGTTACACAAGTGACTGTGTTTATAGCTAACACTGATTAATTAGTATGTGTCAGGCTCTACGTTGAGTACTTTGACAGTCATTAATCCATTTGGTAGTTACATGACCTTCTTAAGTAGATGCCACTCTTGTTCTCATTTTATAGATTAGAAAATGCGGAGGAGGAAGTAACTCATTTCAGTGTATTCATCCAGCAAGGGAGGGGACAGGAACATGCAGAGTCTGACTGCAAGCAGCACAGGAAGTGCTTTCCTGCCACCCTCTCCTGGCCCTAATGTGGTGTTATCTGAATGCACATAATACACTATAAAAATTATCATTTACTCCCTGCCATAAAACTAAATATTTGTAACTTTGTCTAATTTTCAAGCCAACTAAATACTTCAATATATATTTTTAAAGTTACTGAATATTCACAACTCCTGTTTTCTTTCTAATCTGCTAGATCTCACTCAGGGTATTTCTGGTTAGTCTCTGTACTTTTCTGCATCTACAGCTCAGATGCACCCCCTGCCCACTGAGCTTCTGAAACTCATTGACTTCAGTTCCAAGAATTTCTTATCAACCTTTTCCAAAGTGAAGATATGAGAATATCTGAGCACTATACTTACAGACACAAAAACAAAGGTAACATCTTTAATAGTCACTAACGTATGCCATATTTCTCTTTATTTCCCATTTCTCATATTTCCCATTCAAAATTTGAATCACAGAGTCCAGTACATTTAATAATTTCTAGGTAAATTGTTGTCAATTTTCAATACCAATATACTCAAAGGATGTGTTTTCTTTCATCAGTAAGATGATTCACTACAACCGTGATTTAAAAATACAAAAATAAGTGAAGTGAGGAGAAAATTGAAGAGTGGTGCTTGGCAGCAAAATGCAGCCTCTCCAAGATCTGAAACCCACGTACAGGAAAACGAAAGTAATTCGCCAGGAATCGTGAAAGAACTGACAGAAATATTAGAAGCCACAAAGAAGTTGGAGAGATGAACCCCAGTGCAGATAAGAGAAATAATGTAGAGGCTCTGACAGGCTTGCATGAAGGGAACTGGCTCCACAGAAGCACCTAGCTATGGGAGTACCAGGGAGAAACTGTGGTGAGGCACTGGGCTGGCAGCAGGGCCTCCAAGAGGAGCTCTCACCTGTGTGAACTGCAAAAGTCGTGTGGGGTTTTACTTCAGAGGGATTCCTTGCACGCAGCAGGCAACAGCCGGAGTGGGATTCCAATGAGAACTCCCACAATATCATCAGAAAATGCTCACACAAGTGCCTTTCTAGGAAAGGATTATTACTTAAATCTGACACTTAGAACAACTAAAAAGCAACTTCACTTCACGGTTTACAGACGTACCATCCTATAGTGACTGAGTGAAGGACAGCTGGACAGACAGTTGGGGTGGAAAGAGAATCCCTGAGAAGTTATGCTCAGGCTAGGAAGGACAGCCTCTCACTCCTGCCATGGAGAGAAGCAAGTCCCAGCTTGAGATGAGTTCAGTCATGGCAGGATCTGAAAATGTCAACATTGCATACATGAAATCTTGCCCTCCTATGTATATCCAGCAAAGATTTGAGGTGTGTTTGCCTTCTCTACCTACTACTGTGAGAAAAAAAGAAGCAAGGAAAAAAAATCAGGGAAAAATGGCAAAGGAAAATCCCCTCATCATCTAACACCAGTGCAGAAGAAAGGAAAAAAAATGAGTCCAAAAACAAAAACAAAAAAAATCCTCTTTATTTTTTAATGTCTTGTTTCCTTCCAGACTCCATAGTTTGGGAGTCCAACAAGTGACAGTTTTCTCTCCCCTGCTGTATGGTCTGTGAGTTGCCTAGCCCATTCTGAGGCCCTTCTGTTTAACTCAAGCTGTGGCAATGTCTAGCCAAGATGTGTCCAGTTTTTTCTCTGTATGCCAGTACTCAGATAATCTTTGTAACAACAATACTGCACTCCTTTCCTACAGAACTGGGTTCTGGGCCAATAACACCGCATTCTCCCCTCCCAAATGAACAGAAGTGGTTGGAACTTGGGACAGAGGCAAGACTATACTTAGCCATGCTCATAAGGCATCATTGAAAAACCGACACTAACTAAACAGATCTCTACATTGGCAACAAATATTTTTTACTAAAAGCACAGAAAAGCTGAAACACATAACAGAGCAAATGAAAAATAAGAAAAAATAGAAACAGGTGTTTTTTAAGGCATTTTGTTTCTTTTCCTCCTCGTAACTCTCCAAAGCTAAAACATGAAGCATCAAGGATAAGAAGGCAAAGCCCCAAAACCAAATTATCTGAAAGGATAACAGGGAAGGTTAAAAAACAGATTGATAAGGTGCTTGGAAGGCTCACTTAAGATGTAACTAAACAAATGATGATGTAATAAACAAAACAGGCAGGAAGCTCACAGTATACACTAACAAAAGCTGGGCTGAGACAAAATATATAAACCATTCATTAATGAATGGTTCCACAAAGGATTAGATTTTATGAAAATATGCCAAACTGAAACTCAGGGGATTAATAATTCTATTGAAAGTAGGGACAAGAGAAGTGACCAGTGTGAGGAAAGAATATCAAAATCAGACAATGGGGATGCTTTAAAATAACAATTACTGACACCTTTAAAAATCAACAGAACAGGAAAAAAATGGAACAAATGACTGCAAAATAATGCAAAAAAGACTAACCTAAGATTATAGAAGAGAGTAAAAAATTAGAAGACAGCAACAAGGGACCTAAAGAACCTGTTTAAAAATAATAGAAGAATTTTCCAAATAGAAAGAAAGAATTAAATATACAGACAATGAGGCATATAGAACCCCAAATAGCCATGATCAAAAGAGAACCATTCTAAATCACATTCACAGTCAAAATCCCAGAAGTCCAACTGAGAGAGAATCTCCAAAGCTGTTAGAGCTGTTATCACTTATGCAAGTAAACCCATTAGAACTATATCAGGCTTCTCAACACAAACCTTAAAGGCCAGTGAAATGTGTCATGCTATAACAAATAACTTATAATCCAGATTTATATTTCATGCAGGTTATCTTTCAATATTAATGGGGAAATATGATTTCATATGAGAAAGAGTACCTCAACAAATTCATGACCATCAAACCAGCACTATAAAAAATTTCAAGCGTAATCCTAGAAAGGGATGATGAAGCCAACCTGGCAAAACATTAAATTGAATGAAAAAACCAGGGAGGGTGAGAAGTTAAGCAGAAAGAAGAGACAAAAACAGAAAATCAGCCACAGAAAAATAATGCAATGAAAGAAGTAAGTCAGTTCCTTTCAGAAATAACACTCCATGTGAATGGTCTCAATTCCCCAATCAAAAGACAGATTGATAGAATGCCTCAAAAAACAGAACTCAGCAATATGCAGATACAAGAAACACATTTAATTAAAAGAGAAATTTACAGACTAAAAAGCAAAGGATGGAAAACAATATTCCATGCAATGAGAGCCCAGAAAAAAATAAGAGGAGCTATCCTAGTCTCTAACAAAGTGGATTCAAACCAAAACTGACCAGAAAAGGCAAAGAAAGTTGCTACATACTGATTAAGGGAACAATTCAACAGGAAGAGATAAAAATTAGAAACCCATCTACACCAAACACAGGTACATCCAAGTTCACAAAACAAACAGTACTGGATATAAATAGTCAGATATTCACCAACACATTTAAAATGGGGAATCTCAATACCCCACTGTCACAAACAGACAGATCAACTAGACAGAATTTCGGAGTTGGATTAAATCTTTGAACAAAAAGACTTCATAGATATCCAGACTATTCTACCAAACAATAGAAAACACATTATTTTCAGCATCATATGGAACTTCCTCTAAAATAGATCATATGCTAGCTCATTAAGCATGCTTAAGTAAATGCAAAAGAAACAAAATCATCCCATGCATATTATCAGATGATAGAGCAATGAAACTAGGAATCAGTGGTAAAAGAAACCACAGAAATTATGCAAACACATGGAAACTAAACAATACCCTCTTGAATAATTAGTGGATCACAGAAGAAATCGAAGAAGAGTTCCTAGAATCAAGCCATAGTACTAAAGCAGCATATAAGAATCTGAGACACAATGGAAGTAGCCCTAAGGGGGAAAGTTATAGTTGTGAATGCACACATCAGAAAAAGAGTGAGTACAGATAAATAACCTAATTATGTACCTCAAGGTCCAAAAACGAACAATCCAAATCCAAAACTAGTAGGAGGGGAAAAATATAAAAATCAATGCAGAAATTAATGAAATTGAAACTAAAAATAAATACAAAGAATAAATGAAGAGCTGTTTCTTTGAAATAACAAATAGAAAGCAAAAGAATCTTATCAAGAAAAATGAAAGAAAAGGAATGCCATTAGAAATGAAAAAAAAGTAATGTATACTGCCAAAATCCAGAAAATTAGTAACTATTCTGATAACATGTCCTTTAATAAAATGGGGAATTAGAAAAAATGAATAGTTTCCTAGTTACTTGAAACTACCAATACTGAACAAAAAAGATATAAAAATCCTGAATGATCTAATACCAAGCAATGAAATTGAAGGAATAATTTAAAAACTATTAACTAAGAAGAGCCTAGGTCCCAGTGCAGTCACAGGAACTTTAGGGAAGCTCTAACATCAGTACTTCTCAAACTCTTTAATGAAACTGAAAGGGAGGGAATGTTCTCAAAGTCCTTCCTGGGGGCCAGAATTACCCAGATTGAGGAATCTATAAAGAGAATCCCAGGCCTATCGTTTTAATGGCCCCAAACACAAAAGCCTCCACAAGACACTGGAAAACAGAATGGAACAAACTGTCAAAAAAGTCATACATCCTGACCAAGTAGTATTCATCCCTGGGATGCAGGATTTGTTAAATATGCATAAATCAATAAACATAATATGTTACATAAACAGAAGCAAGGACAAAACTCACATGATCATTTTCATTCACAAAGATGAAGCCTTTGACAAAACATAACACCCAGTCATGGAAAAAAAAAATCCCTGAAGGATATAAGTATTGAAGATCCGTATCTCAAACTGATAAAAGCCCTTTATGACAAAATAAGAGTCATTCTTTTCTTCAAAGAAGTTGCTCAGATTACCAGGTACAGACATGCAGAATTGAGTAAACAATATAAGCACTAACAGCTCCTTTCAATGAACTAATAGAAATTACTGGCAAGATTATCTTAGCTATCTTGGGTATATATGTGCATACGTTGCAGTGTAATAACCATTGTTAACTTCCTATTATCTTGTTTGAAATTCTGTATCGTTTTTATTGTTTTGTCTCTTTAAAATTAAAAAGAGCCAACATCACATTAAATGGGGAGAAGGTAACAGCCTCCCTCCAAAACCAGAAGCAAGACCAAGATATTCACTATCATCACTCCTGTTCAACATAGACCTTGAAACATTAGCTGGAGTAATCAGGGGAGAGAAGGAAATAAAGGGGATATAGAGAGAAAAATGAAGAAGTCAAATCACCATTACATGCAGGTGACATGATCTTCCACAAAGCACACCCACAAACTTCCACCAAGAGACTACTGGAATTGATAACCAAATTTAGTAACAAAGGAAGATACAAAGTCAACACACAAAAAGCAACAGCACGCTTGTACACCAGTAATAAATTCACCAAGAAAATAATTAGGGAAAGAATGCACATAGTATAGTAACTATTGTTATTCTCTAACAGATTGTTACAAAATTTTGTTAGATTATTTTCATAGAAGAGTGCTTTTTGTTATTGTTATTACCTTCGAAGTGTGTGTTCAGGCTAACACATACAGATACACACTATTAATCTAATATCCTGTCTTCGATTATTGCTTAGCATTAAGTGATATAATACAATAGTAGAACCATGTTAGCCCTCCTGCACATATGTATATTCATGTATATTCCTCTATACATACATACATACATTTTTGTCTTTTTCTTTTCTCCTTTCCTTCGTCCCATATGTAAAGCAGCAACAAGCGGTGTTTTTTCTTCTGTTGTTGTTGTTGTGGATGTTGTTGCTGTTGTTGATGTATGCCTGTTTTCTTTCTTGGCCTTGGATTTTTGGTTCT